>PVKU01015964.1:0-16338 GCA_004027475.1 Anoura caudifer | reverse complement strand
AAAAGACAGCAAACTCACAGGTATTAACAACCAGACCTAAAACAAAAGCCAACTAAGCAAACCACTACAACAGGAGCAGAAACACAGAAATGGAGATTACATGGAGGGTTAGCAATAGGGGAGTGGGAAGAGGAGAGAGGGGGACAAGGTACATAGAACAAGTAGCATAGATGGTAGGTAGAAAATAGACAGGGGGAGATTAAGAATAGTGTGGGAAATGTGGAAGCTAAAGAACTTATGACACATGGGCATGAACTAAAGGGGGGAATGTGGGTGGGAGGGGGTGTGCAGGGTGGAGGGTAATGAAGGGGGGGAAATGGGACAACTGTAATAGCATAATCAATAAAATATAATTAAAAAAAAGAATAAATGTAACTGGAAAAGAGGCACTGATTCTGTTACCAAACTCAAGAGGTTTGCTGCTTGGGGTACTCTATTCAAGAATGAGACATGGTTGTTGGAAGGTAGTTTTATTACTTGCAGCAAATAAAGGAGCATATCCAAAGTTCTCCCTCCCCAAAAGGAGGGTTACTCATTGCTTATATATACTATTTGGTCAATTGCATGTTGATTTCAATTGGACGTACTTATTGGGGAGTCAATAAGCACATTCAATTGTGCTATTTTAAGTACAATACAATTGTAATTGGGTTGCGTTCCTGTCAAGCTCTTCCTGATACAGCTGATTGCAAAATTTTGTGCTACATTTTAACATTTAGCAAGAATAGCATTTAGTAAGAAAGCCCCAGGCCTTGAGACCCTTGTCCTATCTAATATTCCCCCCCCCCCGAGCTTTTTCACACCTCATTCTAGAGGGAGTAGGGACAAAGGTCATACTTCTGTAACCGCTTCCTACTGAACATGAAGGGAGTATGTCTTTGAGTTAGAGGAGTAAAATTCTGTGGCTGCCTGACTTACAAAAGCCTTGGGGTCCCCTAGGTTCTATTGCTCCTGAGAAAAGAAGTGCATAAAGAGAGCACTATTCTTCTTTTAAAAAAGGATTTTATTTATTTATTTCTAGAGAAATGGAAAGGGAGATAGAGAGGGAGAGGAACATCAATGTGTGAGATACATCAAATGGTTGCCTCTCACAAGCTCCCAACCATGGACCTGGCCTGTGCCCCAGGCATGTGCCCTGACTGGGAATTGAACCAGCAACCCTTTGGTTCTCGTGCCAGTGCTCTACCCACTAAGCCACACCAGATAGGGCTAGAGAGCACTATTCTAACAAGAGACATGTGCCATAAGAGTTGAGGCAGAAGCAGGGGGGAAATCAAAGAGACGAAGACCCTGATGCTCATGGACTCACGGTCTAGTTGGGATCTAATGAGCAAGGTGGCCCAAAGTAACAGCCTCCCTAAGGACAAAGATGTCAGGCCAGCAAGGAAGAGAAGGGGGAAGGCACTGTCATATTTGAATCTTCTTCCCTTATGATCCAGAAGACCAAGCTTTGGGTTTTATTCAGGAATCACTTATTGAGCAGCTAGGTCTACCCAGGACTTTGAAGGACAGGTAGGAGCTGGGCAGGAAGTGACTGTGAAGAAAGGGCAAGCCCAGCAGATGAAGTGCAGCATTCCCAAAGAAGTACCAGATATGACACTTCTACACAATGTCCAGTCAGTGTCCTATGGTTTCTCAAACAAAAGTAAAGAGCTGAGTAAAGAGCTACACCTTATAAGGCACATAGGATTGAGGAAGGAGGACAGCTCAGGAGGAAGTCCTGACATGGCCCTCTGCCTTCACTGTCTTGGGTCAGTGTACCACAGAAAGTCACTTCTGATGACAGCAGGATCCACTCTCAAAGAATGCAAACTCTGTGTTTTGTACATGTACCCCCCCACACATAGGATTAGGATAAGGCCAAATATGAGGCCACACTGTTCAGGCCCACACAGCACAAGGCCCTCTACGATCAGGCATCCTGTTTGACATCATCCCCTAGTTAACCAGCTATTGAATACACAGCTGCAATTTAGAGACTAACGCCCTCTGAAAATCAGGATAAAGGGAGAAAGCACCACTCACTCACAACCTCTTTGTTCCCCAAACCTACATCCCAGTAGGTGCTGGGATGAGCCTTGAGATGAGCAGATCCCCTGAGACCTGTATAACCCACAGTTTCCATCTTTCACAGACTGTGGCTCCTCCACCCGCTGTCTCCAGTTTGGAAACACTAGGAACTCAAGACTGAAAGTAAAGACAGGAAAGAGCTGCAGACAAAGGTTGTAGTGAAACAGGAGAGAAAAGTAAGGAGAATCAGTGATGCTATTAGGGGCTGCTCACATGAGGCACCAACTGACCTTACCTCTTCTCCCTGGGCACAGATGCTCACACTAGTAGAGTCACTTCCTACTGCAGTTATAGATCCTGGCTCCTGGACTTCTGCACTCCTAGAGAAGACTGGCTGAGAAGACCTCTCCAAGGCTTGCCCCCCATGTCCTAGACATCTGAGACTGTGAGAGGCAGAAAACAGGCCCAGGATACCTGGTTTAACAGCTTGACTCACATGCCATAATTCAGACCTAGTCTGCTAAAAAGAAGGTTCTGGGTGGGGTGGTCTCCCTGCATCTGTCTTCCTTGTAGCTCACACCTTAGCAGTGCAATATTATGTCTAAACTCCCATGGCTGCCTCTGCCTGTGACAAAACACTGGTCTGCTCCACCTTGCTGCTTCCCCAGCAGGGCAAGTGCCCAGCTCAGCCCATTCCACTGCCAGTCAGCAGACTCCAGAACCATAGCGGCCTGTGCCCAGGTTCAGTGGGAGCCACTCCCCAAGGAGAGGATATAGCTTAAGAGCACTTTGTCCTAACTGTGGATGCAGAGACCAAGCTCTCCCACCTGGACCTACTGCCCCACCCCCAGCCACCCCATAGCTCTGGAGGAGAGAGTGAGAACTTGTCTTATGAAACAACCCACCTATCAACCTGTAAACATTACCAATATGCACTCTACCTATTTGCTAATAACCATGGCACTTTACCCCTTTTTGTTTGTAGACAGAGTACCTGCTAGTTGAATTTACACATTTGTTTCTGTTTCTATTTTTGTCATTGCTGCTTCATACATGCCCTAGTACATAAACTAGGACTTTAAAAGCAATAATTATGTTTTTCTTTTCATTATGAAAATAGTATGCTTATTTTTAAATTTTAGAAAATAAGGAAAAGTAAGGCAGAGACCAAAAATCACCCATATTCCCACACCTTACTATTGAGAAACTCCAAGTTTTCCTTTTATTTTTTTCCCTGACAAAGAATTGTAAGTTTTACATGTTGTGTGTACAATTCTTGTATACTGTTTTTTCAACTTACATAATCATAGAAACATTTTTCCTTAAACATAACTTTTAACACCTGCATAGTATTCCATTCTAGTTGTTTACCATAGTTTGTTAACCATTACTCTCTTCATCTTATGAATAGTGCTACTATAAATATTTTTATGCATAAATTGTTTTCTTAATTGAGAATTATCTCCTTAGAAATGATTCTCAGAACTGGGTCAAAGCACCATAAACAATTTGATAACTTTTGCCCAATAGTTTTTCAAAATAGAAATTCAAGTTTATATTCCCCCTATGAATGCTTATGTC
This sequence comes from Anoura caudifer, assembly GCA_004027475.1. Classification (NCBI taxonomy): domain Eukaryota; kingdom Metazoa; phylum Chordata; class Mammalia; order Chiroptera; family Phyllostomidae; genus Anoura; species Anoura caudifer. The sequence goes on along the minus strand of PVKU01015964.1, from coordinate 12,747 downwards.
CCTTTTTATCATCCTCTCACCAGCACTGGATGTACTTGTGTCATTATTAACATCTTAACTCATTGTTGTAGTAATGTGCATATCTTTGGTTACTATGAGGTTGAATATTTTACTATATGTTTGCTAACTATTGTTTTTCTTTTTCCATGACTTAATTTATGATCTGTGCCTATTCATCAATTTGGTCTTAAAATTATCTTATTGATTTGTAAGATCACATATATTAATATATGCATGTATATACCTATGTATATATGTATGTTTTAAAGATACTAACCTTTTATAATTGAAAAAATTGCCATATTCTCTTTATTTAAATTTTTTTAGTATACTTTTGACATTTGACCTGTTAATTTAAAAATATTCTGTCAAATTCATGACTTTCAAAAAATTTCTTTAGCTATTTTCTGTTTCAGAAAGTATTTCTACCTTTCAAAAGTTTTATATATATTTCAATTTCCCCCTCCCCCATACCCCTACCATGGCTTAGTTTTCTTTTTCCTTTTTTAAAAATTCCATTGAAATGTATTTTGGTATATTGAATAAGGTGAGAATCTAATTGTATTTTTTAAATTGCTAAACAATTCTATCAACATCACTTATTAAATAAACTTGTCTTTTCATATTGATTATGCTACTTTCATGATTATATACTAATACATGATAGTATTTATTCCTGAACTATTATATGCAATTGTAATATATTTATGCTACTAGCATAATAATATAACTCTAGTTATATGGTATGATTTAATATCAGAAAAGCTATTCCTCCTTTGTTAGTTTCCTTTTAAAATAAGTTCCTGGGATATTTTTAATATATTTTATTGATTATGCTATTACAGTTATCCCACTTTCCCTTCACTCCCCTCCACCCTGCACACCCCCTCTCACCCACATTCCCCGCTTTTACTTCATGTCCATGGGTCATACGTATAAGTTCTTTGGCTTCTACATTTCCTATACTATTATTACCCTCTTCCTGTCTATTTTCTACCTACCATTTATGCTACTATGCTACTTATTCTCTGTATCTTCCCCCCTCCCCCCCCACTCCCCTGGTGATAACCCTCCATGTGATCTCCAGTTCTGTGATTCTGGACCTCTTCTAAATGTTTGCTTAGTTTGCTTTTGTTTTTGTTTTAGGTGTGGTTGTTAACAACTGTGAGTTTGCTGTCATTTTACTGTTCATATTTTTTTATCTTCTTTTTCTTAGATAAATCCCTTCCATATTTCATACAGTAAGGGCTTGGTGATGATGAACTCCTTTAACTTGATCTTATCTGAGAAGCACTTTATCTGCCCTTCCATTCTAAATGAAAGCTTTGCTAGATAGAGCAATCTTGGATGTAGGTCCTTGCCTTTCATGACTTGGGATACTTCTTTCCAGCCCCTTCTTGCCTGTAAGGTCTCTTTTGAGAAATCAACTGACAGTCTTATGGGAACTCCTTTGTAGGTAACTGTCTTCTTTTCTCTTGCTGATTCTAAGATTCTCTCCTTATCTTTAATCTTGGGTAATGTAATTATGATGTACCTTGGTGTGTTCCTCCTTGGATCCAACTTCTTTGGGTCTCTCTGAGCTTCCTGGACTTTCTGGAAGTCTATTTCTTCTGCCAGATTGGGGAAGTTCTCCTTCATTATTTTTTCAAATAAGTTTTCAATTTCTTGCTCTTCCTCTTCCCCTTCTGGTACCCCTATAATTCGGACATTGGAACATTTAAAGATGTCCTGGAGGTTCCTAAGCCTCTCTTCATTTTTTTTTTTTTTTTGAACTCTTGTTTCTTCATTCTTTTCTGGTTGGTTGTTTCTTTTTTCCTTCTGATCCACGCTGTTGATTTGAGTTCCATTTTCCTTCCCATCACTATGGGTTCCCTGTACATTTTTATTTCACTTATCATAGCCTTCATTTTTTCATCTAATTTGCAACTATATTCAACCAATCCTCTGAGCATCCTGATTACCAGGGTTTTGAACTGTGCATCTGATAGGTTGGCTATCTCTTCCCCCTATTTTATAGTTGTATAAAATAAGTTCTTAAGGTATTTAAAACAGTTATTTTTACATGTGATTTATTAGAGTAATTTTTCAAGTATCTCCCCAACTCCCTCCATTCATTGACATTTAAACTGAAAATATTTTAAATTTATAATTCAATTAGAAAAGAAAATATTTATGATATTCCATCTTCCCAATAAAAATTAGTAACTTATTAAAAATTAAAAATATATATTTGATACAGTTATATAGATTTTTATCACCCAGGCCACATATATTTCTCACTGAAATTATTTTTGGGTATTCTAAAACTTTGGTTGCTATTTTGAATAGGAACTTTGTTTTGATTATTTCATAATTATTGATATAAAGGAGCATTGTTGACTATGATATATTTATCATCTTTTCCCCAGCCATTTTACTAAACTGCCATTGGGTCTATAAATTTTCTTATTTGTTTTGAAATCCTTAAATATGTATTGATAACTACCATGTTTCATTGAGTGTAAAACATCATTACTATTAATTATAAGATGCATAATTGTTTAGGTACTACCAAAGGAGGAGACACAAATAAACTGTGAAAAGTCATTGATTCTAGGATGTATCTTGGTTTTTGAAAGGTTAAAATGTGAAAATAGACAGATCATAGATTTGATTAAATATCATAATTTCTAAATAATGATGATTTGATTTTTTTCTCATCAATAATCACACCTCACATCTGTTTCAGGTCTCAGTGTCTTAGCCAGAGCATTAGAGCTAGTAGATGATAGGCATTCTTGTCCTTTGCCAGTTTTCCACAGAGATAATTCATCTTTAAGCATGGTGTTAACTTTTGATTAAAATGAACATGTTAAGACAGTATTTTTTGATTCATTAGTGTATTGACCTCAGTCAAATACTAACTTTATTTCTACATGTGCTTCTATTTAGTTAACATTTTTCTTAAATTATATCACTTATTAATTGTAACTTTAATTTAAAAGGAAACCTTTCCTCATTATAGAAGATAGAAAAGCAGAGTCACTTTCCATAAATAAAAGGTAACCATAAAAAAATAACATAAAATGATGTTAAAAAATTTTTGTTTACTTACTGTTGCTTATTTAAGGCTCTGATGCTAACCCTTTCTTATTTAAAACATTTTAAAAAGGATATTAGTAAGTGTCAGAGAAGTGTTAAAGATATATACTGGTTCACCATACTGAACTCTGCTAGAAGTAATTAAGAGTACAAGGAGAATGGAAATAAAATAACTTCTACAGTTAAAACTATGTTTGAGTCATGTAAAATTATCCAATTTTTCTGGAACTGTTAGGAATGTGTTTCATGTATCAAGTGCTTTTTTGGTATATGTTGAGGTTATGTTATAGTTTTTATTTTACTTAAGTTAATTATTGATATATGTATCATATAAATAAATTTATAATATTATGTCACCCTGTAGTCCTGGAGATAAACACATGTACACACACACACACACACACACACACACACTGATTCAATATACAGCTGAATTCTTTTTTCTAATAGTTTATTTAGGATTCTGATTTTCCTATTTTATTTATAACTGTATTGCCAAGGTTTTAGGCATTTTTAATGGTTTTTGGGGGAAACAGAAACCAACATAAGCTGATTTAAGCAAGAGCAGAAAGTCTAACTGGACGTCAGAGGGACTAAAACTAGGAGTTGAGAACCTCTGATGAATGAATGATATTCTCTTAGTCTTTCCAGGCCTGAATGGTCCTCATCTCTGCTTCTTTGTGGGTCTATTTTATACTTTTCCCAGTGTTTGTGAACTAATTTTTTCAACTTCTCTCTGCACATAAGCCAAATATAGTAACTTCAGCAACATACACATACAATGAATTTTAGTACTAAAATAGGTTGAGAGGCATCTTTTGTTCCAATCCACATTTTACATAATTATTATTGAACAGTTAATACATGCATAAGACATATGCATACAAATCCAAAAGATACAATATGGTATAAAATGAAAAGTAATGCTTCCCCCCATCTTTGTGCTCATGTCTCTTAGTTCCTTAACACAAAAGGCAAGAGCTGTTCAGTTTCTTCTATTCTTTCCATAAACACATAATCATTCATACTATTACACAGATTTTACTCAACCATGCTTTTTTTCACCTTTCCTAACAATATATCTTGAAGATTGTACTGTATCAGTAAATGTAGAAGTCTCATTCTTTTTTAAAAATATATTTTATTGATTGTGCTATTACAGTTGTCCATTCCCCCCTTCATTCCCCTCCACCATGCACACCACCTCCCACTCACATTCCCCCCCTTTAGTTCATGTCCATGTTTCATAAGTTCTTTAGCTTCTACATTTCCCACACTACTCTTGCCCTCCCCCTGTCTATTTTCTACCCACCATCTATGCTACTTATTCTCTGTACCTCTTCTCCCTCTCTCCTCCTCCCACTCTCCTGTTGCTAACCCTCCATGTGATCTCCATTTCTGTGTTTCTGTTCCTGTTCTACTTGCTTGCTTAGTTTGCTTTTGTTTTAGGTGTGGATGTTAATATCTGTGAGTTTGCTGTCTTTTCGCTGTCCTATTTTTTATCTTCTTTTTCTTAGATAAGTCCCTTTAACATTTCATATAATCAGGGCTTGGTGATGATGAACTCCTTTAACTTGACCTTATCTGAGAAGCGCTTTATCTTCCCTTCCATTCTAAATGGCAGCTTTGCTGGATAGAGTAATCTTGGATGTAGATCCTTGACTTTCATGACTTGGAATACTTCTTTCCAGCCCCTTCTTGCCTGGAAGGTCTCTTTTGAGAAATCAGCTGACAGTCTGATGGGAACTCCTTTGTAGGTGACTCTGCCTTTATCCCTTGCTGCTTCTAGAATTCTCTCCTTCATTTTAATCTTGGCTAATGTAATTACGATGTGCCTTGGTGTGTTCCTCCTTGGGTCCACCTTCTTTGGTGGAGCTTCCTGGACTTCCTGGAAGTCTATTTCCTTTGCCAGATTGGGGAAGTTCTCCTTTATTATCTGTTCAAATAAGTTTTCCACTTGTTGCTCTTCCTCTTCCCCTTCTGTTACCCCTATAATTTGGATGTTGGGACATTTAAAGATGTCCTGGAGGTTCCTAAGCCTCTCCTCATTTTTTTGAATTCTTGTTTCTTCCTTCTTTTCTCTTTGGTTGTTTCTTTCTTCCTTCTGGTCCACTCCATTGATTTGAGTCCCAGTTTTCCTCCCATCTCTATTGGTTCCCTGTGCGTTTTCCTTCATTTCACTTATTGTAGCCTTCATTGTTCATCTAATTTGTGAGCAAAATCAACCAATTCTGTGAGAATCCTGATCACCAGGACTTTGCACTGTGCATCTGATAGGTTAGTTATCTCTTGGTCACTTAGATGAATCAGCTGTGGGACTTTGATTTGTTCTCCCATTTGAGCCATTTTTTTTTTTTTTTTGTTCTGGTCATAGCTGTTATGTAGTAAGGGGTGGAGCCTTAGGTGTTCCCCAGGCCTGGCAGCCCATTCACTGGATAGTGATGCTGTATGTGGGGGTGGGGTCTGAGAGGGAACAATGGCACTTGCTCTGCTCTCTCTCGGATTCCAGTCCCTTCTGCTGCTTCCCCTGTGCCTGGTTTATCGGTGTGCGAATGTGGGACCACCTGGTCAGCCAGCTGCCTTGCACAGCCTCACTGGGTCTGCACTGTTGCCACCCCATACCCGGGGTCCGCTAGCCGCCACCTGTGTGCCTGGGATCTGCCAGCTGCTGTTGCCTGTGCACCCGGGTCATCCAACCTCCACTTTTTCCTGCTGCAACTCCATCCCTCTCATCGGTCTGGATGAATGGTTCTTGGACTTCCATACAGTTCAATTTTCTATCAGTTCTGGTTGTTTTCTTGTTTCTAAATCTTTGTTGTCCTTAATTTTGCTTGTGTGAAGAGGCACAGTGTGTCCACCTACACCTCCATTGTAGCTGGAAGTAGCCGAAGTCTCATTCTTTTTAATAACTGAAGAGTAGTCCATTTTTAGCATGCACAACAATTTAACCAGGACTCTGCTAATGGACATATAAGTTGGTTCCAGTCTTTGCTATTACAAACAATGCTGCATTAAATATTTTCATGCATAAGTTTCTCCTGAATTATTTTTATTCTTCTCTTTGTTGAATGGTGTCTTTATTTTTTAAAGCTTTTACTTATTTATTTTTAGAGAGAGGGGAAGGGAGGGAAAAAGAGAGAGAGAGAGAAACATCAATGGATGTTTTCCTTTCATGTGTCCCCTACTGGGGATCCGGCCTGTAACCCAGGCATGTGCCCTCAGTTGGAACCAAACTAGCAACCTTTGGTTCACAGGCCAGCACTCAATCCACTGAGCCACACACACCAGTCATGGCAGTTTCTTTATTCAATACTTTTTTTTTTTAAAGAAGGAGCTCTTAGGTACCATGGTTTTCATTCATTCTTTTTTTTTTTTTTTTTTTTTAGACATCAAATCTTTATTTATTAACTCTTTAGGACAGTCTTTCGCCTCAAGGTTTTATAGGATGCTCATTCCTGTTTCTGATAGAGCTATGAAGAATCATAGTTTCATCATGTGGCATTTTGTACTGTTACTTAGTTTTTATTTTATTATTGAATTATCTACTTCCATAGAATAAGTCTCATAAAAGTCTTTTTTTCACACCAGTCAGAATGGCCATCATAAACAAAGCAACAAACAAGTGTTGGAGAGGTTGTGGAGAAAAGGGGACCCTAGTGCATTGTTGGTGGGACTGCAGACTGGTACAACCACTATGGAAAGCAGTATGGAATTTTCTAAGAAAACTAAAAATGGACCTACCTTTTGACCCAGCAATTCCACTGCTAGGATTATATCCTAGAAACCCTGAAACATGAATCCAAAAGAACCTATGCACCCCAATGTTCATAGCAGCACAATTTACAATAGCCAAGTATTGGAAGCAACCTAGGTGCCCATCAGTAAATGAATGGATCAAGAAACTACGGTACATTTACACAATGGAATTCTATGCAGCAGAAAGAAGGAGCTCCTACCCTTCACAACAGCATGGATGGAACTGGAGAGCATTATGCTAAGTGAAATAAGCCAGGAAGTGAAAGACAAATACCATATGATCTCACCTTTAACAGGAACCTAATTAACAGAACAAACAAACAAGCATAATATAACCAAAGACACTGAAATTGAGAACAAGAGAGGAGAGGGATAGGAATTTCAAGGGAAAAGGGGAAGGATTTAGAGCAACAAGTATGAAAGACACATGGACAAAAGCTAGGGGGGTGGAAATGGGAGGGAGCTGGGAAGGGCTGGGGCGGTGGGCTGGGATGGGAGTAGAAGACAGAAAACTGTATAAGAACAACAATTAAAGTAAAAAAATAAATGAAGAAAAAAACAATAGTATATGCTCAGATCCAATTATCTAGATAAATATTTGTGTATTCCATATCAAGAAAATAATAAATTCGGCCTTCTTTTAAAAAAAAAAAAGACTTTCATTCATTCTTTTTAAAAATTTCTACTTAATCTTTGTTTTTGCTTACTATATTTTGCTATTCTATAAACTTGAGTTCATTTTTCATTTTGCTTCTGCAGTAATTAGGATTTTGGAATAAATAATTCTTGTTTTTAGCTTATTAGCAGTTACCTTTAAACATAAACAATGTTAAATATACATTTTTATGATTTTAAATTTAATAATAAAACTATAACTATTGAAAACTTCCTACTTGGATGAGAAACAGCACATTTTCTGCCTACCTTTATCTTCTCCCTTCTTTTTTCTCTCAAGTTTTAAAATCTTACCTTCAGAGTTGTAACTAAATTATAACTAATATTTAGGCTTATTTTTGTATATTTAATTTCTTTTTCAAATTTCATTTTTCAATTACAGTTTACATTCAACGTTATTTTATGTTAGTTCAGGTATACAGCATAGTGGCTAGATAATCATATACTTTATAAAGTGATTCTCCTTGATATTTCAAGTTTCCATTCAGAGTTATTAGAATATTTTTTATTATACTCTCTATTCTATACTTTACATTCCCAGGGCTATTTTGCATCTGCCAATTACTACTTCTTAATCCCTTCGCATTCTTTACCTAGCCCCATAACCTGCCCCTCTCTCTGGCAACCATCAATCTGTTCTCTGTACTTATGAGTCTGTTTTTATTTTGTTCATTTATTTTCTTCTTTAGATTCCCCATATAAATGAAGCCATATATTATTTGTCTTTCTCAGACTTATTTCACTTAGAGTAATAACCTCTAGGTCTATGCATGTTGTTGGAAAAGGTAAGATTTCATTCTTTTTTATAGCCAAGTAATATTGCTTTGAGTATATGTACCACCACTTTTTATCCACTCCTCTATCAATGAACACAAAGATTGCTGCCATAGTTGGCTATTGTAAATAATGCTGCAGTAAACATAAGGGTAGATGTATTCCTTTGAATTAGTGTTTGGCGTTTGTTTGGCTATTTACCCAGAAGTGGAATCATTGGGTTATAAGGAAGTTCCATTTTTAATTTTTTGAGTAACTGCCATCTGTTTTTTAATCCTCACTTGAGAATATATTTTTTAAATGATTTTAAAGACAGAGAGGAAGGGAGGGAGGGAGGAGGGTAGAGAGAGAGAGAGAGAAACATTGCTTGGTTGCTTCCCTTCCACACCCAAATGGGGATCAAATCCAAAACCTAGGTATGTGCCCTGACTGGGAATCAAACTCACAACTTTTAGTTACACAACCTAGATGCTCCAACCAACTGAGCCACCTGGCCACAGCTGTTTCTTTTAATTTCTATATTTGCTTCCAGTTCTTGTAGAGAATTTATTTTCTTAAATTTTAATTTTTACTTATTTTTGAGTGGCCTGAAGTAAAATCTTAAATAATTTTAAAATGAGGAATACTTAGGTGAGATCTAGCATATGTCTAAGATATCTGTTGTTCCCATACATCAATGACATGGATAGATGTAGTTTGTTTGACTCACAAATTTTGCCATAAATATTTATTGGATTTACTCCACTATCTTTTTTAGACTTAGTGTTATTGGGGAAAAAATAGAAGACCAACCTGTGTTTTGCTACTTTATAGGTAACATTTTCTTGTGTAGCTCATCTAGGATTATTTGTGTATTTCTGAAATTCAAAAACTTCACTGGGATAATCCTACCAGTGGATCTTTTGTCATCATTTTTTTTTTTCTGGAAGAGAGTACTTAAGACTCATGCCTTTTTCACCTCAGGAAATATTTCTTGTAATATATTAATTTATTCTCTATGCTCCACTTATCTCATTTTTCTTCTTTTAGAACATCTATTCTCAATACTTGGGATCTCATCTTTGTCCTTCTTATCTCTATGAGGGGGAAACCCCTCAAAATCAGAATTATCTTCTGGAGAACAGGCCCCTTGTAGAATAGCCTTCCCCCTCTAGATTAGTGTTCTAGGAACCCATCTGTATCAGTGTACCAGCTGGTGTTGTGAGAGTCTACATTCAGATTCAGTGAATTTTTCTGAAGACTTGTTTAACACGTGTGCCTATTTCATGCGGGTGATTTATGAGCATACCAACTCACACCACACTGAGTGTTCAGCAGTTTTTGACCAAAAAAATGGCATAACCCCCATGCACCATCCTCCCTATTCACCTGATCTTGTCCTGACTGACTTTTTTTTGTTTGTTTGTTTCCCTAGATGAATAAAGGTCTCAAAGGGAAATGTTTTCCCCATGTAGAAGAGGAGAAAACAAAAACTGGCAGAGGCACTAAAATGCATCAAAAATTTATGAGTTCAAAAGTGTTTTGAGCAGTGGAAAAAATGTCTCAACAGGTGTATAGCACCACTTGGAGAGTACTTTGAAAGTGACTGAAGTTTAAACATGTAAGTGTAAATACACAATTTTTAATAAATAAATTTTATTTTGGGGGTCTCCCCTCATATTTTTCTTCTACATTTTGGGAAAGCTTCTCAAACTGTCTTCTGAAACACTAATTTAATTTTTTTGCACTGAGAAGTCACCTATATCCAGCCTCCAGAATGGATTTTGAGTTACTGCATTTTAAAATTGTGGTTTCCTTGAAGACTTTCCTAACCTGTTTTTATCTCAATCTGCTTTTGTTTCAATTTAATCTGTTTTCTTTTTTAAAAAGCCCATTCATTATCAGAGGCATAGACTTTTTTTTAAGATTTTATTTATTTATTTATTTATTTATTTATTTATTTATTTGAGAGAGCGGAAGAGAAGAAGAAAGAGAGGAAAAGAAACATGAATGTGAAAGAGAATCATTAAGCAGATCAGTTGCCTCTTGCACACGCCTCAGTGGGGGTTTTACATGCCCCAGTCGGGGACTGAACCCACCACTCAGGCATCTGCCCTGAATGGGAATCAAACCGGTGACCTTTCACTTTGCAGGAGGATGCCCAACTGAGCCATACTGGTTAGGGCAGAAGCACAGGCTTTTTAAAAACATAACTCATATATAGTAAAATGAAGAAATCTTAATGTACAACTCAATGGAGTTTTACATATGTATACACCCAGTAAACACTCCCAAATAGTTCTTCATTCCCTCTCCCCATAAATCCCTCGCTAAGGTTAATCAATATTCTGATTTCCATCACCATAGATTAGTTCTATGTGTTTTAGAATTTCATAGATATGGAATCACACAATATGTACTCTTTTGTGACTGACTTCTTTGGTTTTTATAGATTTAGGGGACACTTTTTATTGTAAAATATACATAACTTAAGATTACCATTTTAACCATTTTAAGTCTACAGTAAAGTATCATTAAGTACACTCACATTATTGTACAACCTTCACTACCATCTATCTTCAGAACTTTCTAACTTCCCAAATGGAAATTGTGTACCCATTAAACACCGACTTACCATTCCTTGTTCCACTTTGCCCCTGGAAACAACTATTCTATTTTTTGTGTCTATGAATTTGACTATTCTAGGTACCTCATATAAGTGGAATCATATACTACTTGTTCTTTTGTGTCTAGCTTATTTCACTTGGCATAATATCTTCAAGTCATCCATTGTAGCATGTGTAAAATTTTATTCCTCTTTAAGGCTAAATAATATTTCACTGGACATATATACCACATTTTGTTCATCTATTCATCAGTCCATGGAAATATAGATTTTTATAAAACAATCTTTCTAAAATTTCTTCCTGATCCTGTAGTAAATGAGCATTAAACAAAGAGTATTTTAAGTTCTTAGGAGATCACTTTCCTTGTCTTATGCTGCAGAAATTTATTCCATATGTCCCACTTCCTTCCCTCTTCCCCCTACTCTCAACTTTGGGTTGATAGAAAAATATCTAGGCCCAGAGTTTGAAAACAGATAAGGTTCAGAGTTTTGTTATTAGGTCCCTCACCATTTAATTTAGGTACTGACGGACTCTCGTTCTTTAATGCCCTGTGATTTGATATGTACAAACCTTATTCTGGTTTTTATTGCTTAACAGGCATTTAACGTGTGTAGTTCCTTGATATGAGATAGAGTAACTTCCTGATTCTCTATTTAAAAGAGAATTTTTAAACCTAGAGACTTTAACTGCATTTACTCTTCTTTAATGACATTGAGTGGCACATGACAATTCTTCCCCTGACCTCCACCATTTTTAGGATTTTTCTATCTACCTCATCTAAAAAAATTTTTTTTACCTCTAAGAGGACTACAGATCTCAAAGTCTCTATTCTCTTTATCCTATCCTTGTTGTGTATGGGAATTATAGAAACTGAATTAGTTAAGAGGGACTGTTGATCACAGCCCAGTGCACTCTTACCATTCAGAAATCTGTTTCCCTACAGTGAAGGCTGTGGCTGCTTTGATTTCTCATTAGTGAAACCCTGTGTCCTCAAACTACAGGCAGTCAGTGAGGAAGGAGAGCTGTGATACAGAGTTCTTGTAATCTGTTTCCCAGCTATGATTTCCTGATTCAAAAGATGCTGCATGACTTGGATGTCAATTCTCTTTCTTAATTTGGTGCTATTGAAAATGTAATAGCAGAAATACTTCCAGAAATCTCCTTTATAATTGACTTTTATCCTTTATTTCAGGGTTGTTGTACATTTTCATCTCTTTGTACTGCCTCATGAATATGCAATGAAGGTTGGGAGAAGATCTATTAAATGCTATTATTACTGAGCCCTCATCCTAACCCTAAAGTGTGGGTCCAAGATTATTTAACTTACTTTGTATAGCCAGGGTTTTATAAGACACCCAAGAAAGAGTCTCTTCCCCCACTGGCCTGATACCTTAATTGTTAAGAACTGGCCATTCTCAACAGCCTTGTAAAAGACAAATGTTCTCCAAGGAGATAAAACAGGTCACTATCATCTTGTTTAAAAACTCTGGTGACCACTAATGTTGCATTTTCCAGTATTCTGACAAGCACTTTAAATTACTGGAGCAGAAACATATTATTGCTCTGAACCTTCCTTAGGGTCCCAGGCAATCCCTGAAAAGTCCTCAGTATTTCCTATCTAGGGTATCTCACCTATTTCACAAGAATCAAAGGAGAAGAGTTGGATAGCACCATCAAATATGACTATTGCTGATCAATCCCAGATTCCACTGTAAAAGATGACTTTCTATGATTTTTTAAACCAATATAAATCTTAATCGTTATGAGATCTTATGATACAGTCCAACATCAAAAGCAATAGTAGAAGCTCTAATTGATGAAGGGAGTAGCACCAGAGAGTCCAGCCACTTCTCAC
>PVKU01015963.1:0-16343 GCA_004027475.1 Anoura caudifer | reverse complement strand
AAAAAAAAAAAAAATGAAGCTCAAGCACCAACTTACACCATACACAAAAATAAATTCAAGGTGAATAAAAGATTTAAATATAAGCCGTGACACTGACATTAAAGTCCTAGAGGAGAACATAAGCAGGAAAATCTCAGATATTTCACGCAGCAACATTTTTACTGATATGTCCCCTAAAGCAAGGGACATAAAGGAAAGAATAAACAAATGGAATCTCATCAAAATAAAAAGCTTCTGCACGGCTAAAGAAAACAGTATTAAAATAAAAAGAGAACCAACCATATGGGAAAACATATTTGCCAATAAACCTCAGACAAGGGTTTAATCTCCAAAATGTATAAAGAACTTACATGACTCCACTCTAAGAAGACAAGCAACCCAATTAAAAAATGGGCAAGGGACTTGAACAGACACTTCTCCAAGGAGGACATACAGAGGATCCAGAGACACATGAAAAGATGCTCAATATCATGAGCTATCAGAGAGATGCAAATTAAAACCACAATGAGATACCACATCACACCAGTCAGAATGGCCATCATAAACAAAGCAACAAACAAGTGTTGGACAGGTTGTGGAGAAAAGGGGACCCTAGTGCACTGTTGGTGGGATTGCAGACTGGTACAACCACCATGGAAAACAGTATGGAATTTTCTAAGAAATCTAAAAATGGATCTACCTTTTGACCCAGCAATTCCACTGCTAGGATTATATCCTAAGAACCCTGAAACACCAGTCCAAAAGAACCTATGCACCCCAATGTTCATAGCAGCACAATTTACAATAACCAAGTGTTGGAAACAACCTAGGTACCCATCAGTAAATGAGTGGATCAAAAAAACTATGGTACATTTACACAATGGAATTCTATGCAGCAGAAAGAAAAAAGGAGCTCCTACCCTTTGCAACAGCATGGATGGACCTGGAGAGCATCATGCTAAGTGAAATAAACCAGGTGTTGAAAGACAAATGCCATATGATCTCACCTTTAACAGGAACCTAATCAATAAAACAAACAAACAAGCATAATATAACCAAAGACACTGAAATTGAGAACAGGCTGACAGTCACCACAGGGGAGAGGGGAGGGAATTTCAGGGGAAAGGGGGAAGGGTTTAGAGCAACAAGTATAAAGGACACATGGACAAAAACTAGGGAGTGGGGTGGAAATGGGAAGGAGGTGGGGAGGGCTGGGGCAGTGGCCTGGGATGGGAGTAAAAGACAGAAAACTGTACAAGAACAACAATTAAAATAAAATTTAAAAAAGAAAAAGAAAAAAACCTCACCTAGAGATTATATCTACAAAATATATTGTAAAAATTATTTTGTGCCATATTTCTAGTTCCTATTTTCAAATGAACCAACTATGTTTTATTTGGTCTCAAATGTAGCATTTTAGAAAACAAGACAGGACAACTGTTACCATAAGTAAATTTTGCCAGAATTCGCCTTATTGTTGTAGTAGTGAACTTTTGGAAAGGGATGGGAGTTATAACTTTGCAGAGGCATATGCCAAATGTGATTTGGTTTACCCCAAAATTAGTATTTTAAATGATAAAACTTACAATTATTTGAGCATATAGACATGCACCATGTCACCAGTCATTTCCACTGTGCAAGGCATAAGGTTTTTTTTTTTTTTAATGTTGAAAAGCTGTAGTAATTTGAATATAGGTATAAATGAACAAACTAAAATTGTGCCTTTTAAAAAAAGGAATTGTTATAAACTCTTATAAACTTTCTTTAATGGTTTTTCTTTCTCTTTTGAATTCTTCTTCTCGGTGTTTGGTCTGCTGATGCCTTCTATGCCATTCTAAGTAAAATTTGTTTTGCCTCCTCCATGGAAACCCAATGGTTCGCTGGCATTTTGTAATTGCAGAGTGATATTAGTTGTGGCTTGAATTTTTAGTTCAGCTTTCAGGCTATCTAATTTTCCAGTTCTTTGAAAAAGGCACTCTATTATAAATGAGAGGTGTTTTGTCTTGTTTTGTTTTCCTTTTTGTTTCTTTCATGCTAGGCTTTTTCCTGTTGGAATGTCCATTGCAGGCAGTGGACACAAAACCACCAGCATTGAACTAACTATCACACAGTAGGGTCTTTCCTGGAGAGCACTCTGCATTATCTGAGTAATTTGCACACAGATGTGGTAGCCATTATTTACGTGGATGAGGAAACGAGAAAACAGGATAGGATTTTTAGGTATGTATTTTGTCTTTTTAATTGCCTTGCAGTTTTTAGAAAATGTATAATGACAAGTTTTCCCCTCAGCTATCTGGTGTTATTGAATGACTAATATAGCCCCTAAATTTTTATGAAAACACAAAAGTCTAATGATTTAAACCAAGGAAAAAGCTCATGGGCATTTGAATAAGTGAATGCTACTGCTATGAGCAAGATTATGATTGAACGTGTGATGGTTGGAACAGGTTTGGGTTATTTCAAAATCTGGCTGAAAAATCTTCTGGATTAAATATGAAACTTTGACAAAAACCATATGATTTCACTCATATGTGGAATCTAATGAACGAACTGAACTAACAAGGAAAATGGGGACAGACTCATAGATGGAGAGCAGGATGATAGCTAGTGGGGGGAGGGAAGGGGGTGGAGGGACTGAGCTAAATGGAAAAAGAGTCCATGGACATGGACAACAGTGTGTGATTACTGGGGAAGGAGGCTATAAGAGGACTAAAACATAATGGAAAAAGTACAATAAAGATTAAATTCAAAAATATGAACCTATAAGTGGCATTGAATGAGAAAAGCACGCAGACAATGCTACTCTTGACCACTATTTCACAGTTTCTTTGCAAGCAGTGTTCAGATTTTCATATTATTTTTTTCTGTAACTGAATCACCAAAGACAGAATTTTTGTATGTACATGTGGTATGTGGACAAATACAAAATCATGATCTGGTACAATTACTTCTTTTCTTCTACCAAGTAGAAAGGTTCAGTTTGCTGTGAAATATTAAACCAGAATTTTGGAAGACTCTGTAGTGATTAAGCATACTTAATCATTTCTAGTTTAGGAATTGTAGACTCACTTTTACCTTATAAATTCATACCAGTTTGTCTACATTAATATCTAAAAAGAATAGCAGATGTTGATGTCAAGCATAGCTCTTGAGACCAATGCGTTGAAAGGGGCTCCATCCCCATGGTGCTGTTCCAGTGGCGATTGGCCGCAGGTTCAGATCTGTGGACCACTTGACTCATTTTCAGAGGTGTCCCTTGAAGTTTAAAAAAAAATCACACTGTAAATTCAATGGTTCTTAAATTTGGTCAACTATAGTCAGAAGTGAATGTATAAATAGAAATCATAAATGAGATTATTTTAAGTTATTATTAGAAAATGGAGATTTGTAAGCACTAAGCACAGTTAATCCTAAAATAAAGGACTGTCACAGGGGAGATGTTACATTTCATCCACAATGAACATTTGATGATGGGGGGACAACCCAAGTTAAAAACTATTTCATGATGTATAGTATGAAAATATTCTAAAGAGAAAATCTTGCATACATACAAGACTCCAAATAATCTTTAAACTCCCTTGGAAAATAAACCTCTGACTCCAGAGTGCCTGCCATTAGTTTTCTTGATTTTATGCAGTTATTTTTAAGGGGAGTGAAAGGGGTCAGATAATAATAAGATACCTTTTCTTAAAAATGTTCCTAAGTTACATAAAATTGAGCAGTCATCAAGCACTTATTACTGGATAATGTTAAATAAATCAGGGTGCCTTCTTCTGGTTTTTCTTTATTACCCAAGTCTTCATCCTTTCTCCCTGTCCATTGTGTTTTGAACTCCACATTGTAATACTCTGTTGTAACAGAATACAACTTCTAGATATTTACTGCTGCAGTAGGTCAGAAATTTCATTATTTGATTTGCCATAAACATCCACTGTAATGTTACAAGCAGTCTTTTTGAAGCATGAACTCTGAATTAAGTTTTTTATAAATTTGACAAGACAAACCTTCTGGTTTAACAGCAGATTTCTGTTGCCTCTCAGTCTCAATTTAACAATGTTTTTGAAGTTTATACAGAAAGCTTTAAAAGTTTGTGCCCGTAGTTTTTATTCTTATAACTACTAAAATACCTCTGTAAGCCTTATCTTTTATTCTTTAATATGTTGTGTTGTATAATAAATGTATAGAATTCATTGATCAACTAGAAAGTTGGGTGTCTGTAAATGAGACCAAAATGTGGGTAGCTTTTTCCATAAAATAATTTCTCTTGGCAGTTACTGTTAAATGAACAGCAGCTAACCTATGACTGTGAATGCTTCACATCTCGGTTTGCATTACATCCATACGCATGTGCAAGTCCTGTGACTCCCAGCTTAACTCAAATACTGTTAGGCCACCTAATCTGAGTACAGCAAATTGATTTTGGTTTTAATGGAATTGATGTAAAATAATATTCCATATATAAAAAGTATTTGTGTTTGAGGTCGATTCCTTCTTTAGGAACTGAGGAACAGCTGGTGTGAGGAGACCAAGTCCTGCTTTGCAGAGACTCATCTTCCAGGCCAGGGACCCTCTGGATGATTTTTTAAAAAGATTTTTGAGACTTCCGGCCAAGATGGAGGTGTAAGTGGACACACTGTGCCTCCTCTCACAACCAAGATTAAGGATAACAAAAATATAGAACCCCCCCCCCCAAAAAAAACCCAACCAGAACAGATAGAGAACTGAATAGTATGGAATTCCAACAAAAATTCACCCAGACCGGTAAGAGGGGCAGAGTCTGCAGCCGGTGGGGAGGGATCACAGCAGGAAAAAGCAGTGGCTAGTGGTCTCAGATATGCAGCGGCAGTTGCAACACCCAGGCGCACAGGTAGCAGTTACTGAATGCGGGGAGGTAACGAGCAGACCAAAGGAGGTGCACAAGGCAGCTGACCATGGTCACACATTTGCACGTAGATAAACCAGGCAAAAATGGGCAGCAAGACAGACTATGCAATGCAGGGCCCCAGTGCCAGGAAATAAAGCCTAAAAGCACTGATTGAAAACACTTGTGGGGGTTGAGGTGCTGGGAGAGAATCCCAGCCTCACAGGAGAGTTTGTTAGAGAGACCCACAGGGTCCTAGAATGTACACAAGCCCACCTATATGGAAATCAGCACCAGAATGGCCCAATTTGCTTGGAGAAAGCGG
The DNA here is from genome assembly GCA_004027475.1 of Anoura caudifer. Classification (NCBI taxonomy): domain Eukaryota; kingdom Metazoa; phylum Chordata; class Mammalia; order Chiroptera; family Phyllostomidae; genus Anoura; species Anoura caudifer. Next base: position 11,178 of record PVKU01015963.1, on the reverse strand, counting down.
CAGAAGGGACTGGAATCCGAGAGAGTGCAGAGCAAGTGCCATTGTCCCCTCTCGCACCCCGCCCCCACATCCAGCATCACAACCCAGCAACTGGGTTGCCCTGCCCTGGTGAACATCTAAGGCTCCTCCCCTCACTATGTAACAGCTGCCAGCAGACCAAAAAACAAAACAAAACAAAACAAAAATGGCTCAAACAGGAGAACAGATCAAAGCCCCAGAGCTAATTCATCTAAGCAACCAAGAGATAGCCAACCTATCAGATGCACAGTTCAAAGCACTGGTGACCAGGAAGCTCAAAGAATTGGTTGATTTTGGTCTCAAATTAGATGAACAAATGAAGGCTACAATAAGTGAAATGAAGAAAAATGCACAGGGAACCAAGAGTGATGGGAGGAAAACTGGGACTGAAATCAATGGAGTGGACCAAAAGGAAGAAAAAAACAACCAAACAGAAAAGAAGGAAGAAACAAGAATTCAAAAAAAAAAAAAAATGAGGAGAGGCTTAGGAACCTCCAGGACATCTTTAAACATCCCAACATCCGAATTATAGGGGTACCAGAAGGGGAAAAAGAAGAGCAAGTGGAAAAGTCATTTGAACAAATAATAAAGGAGAACTTCCCCAATCTGGCAAAGAAAATAGACTTCCAGGAAGTCCAGGAAGCTCAGAGAGTCCCAAAGAAGGTGGACCCAAGGAGGAACACACCAAGGCACATCATAAGTACATTACCCAAGATTAAAATAAGGGAGAGAATCCTAGAAGCAGCAAAAGATAAGGAGACAGTCACCTACAAAGGAGTTCCCATCAGGCTGTCAGCTGATTTCTCAAAAGAGACCTTACAGGCAAGAAGGGACTGGAAAGAAGTATTCCAAGTCATGAAAGGCAAGGACCTGCATCCAAGATTGCTCTATCCAGCAAAGCTGTCATTTAGAATGGAAGGGCAGATAAAGTGCTTCTCAGATAAGGTCAAGTTAAAGGAGTTCATCATCACCAAGCCCTTATTATACGAAATGTTAAAGGGACTTATCTAAGAAAAAGAAGATAAAAAATATGAACAGTAAAAAGATAGCAAACTCACAGTTATTAACAACCACACCTAAAGCAAAAGCAAACTAAGCCAACAATAGAACAGAAACAGAACCACAGAAATGAAGATCACATGGAGGGTTAGCAACAGGGGAGTGGAAGGAGTAGAGGGGGGAAGGTACAGAGAACAAGTAGCATAGATGGTGGGTAGAAAATGGACAGGGGGAGGGCAAGAATAATGTGGGAAATGTAGAAGCTAAAGAACTTGTGACACATGGACATGAACTAAAGGGGGGGAATGTGGGTGGGAGGGGGTGTGCAGGGTGGAGGGGAATGATGGGGTGAAATGGGGCAACTGTAATAGCATAAGCAATAAAATATAATTTTAAAAAAAGTATTTGTGTTTGGTTTTTAAAAAAAGATTATTTCTTGGTTCACTGTGGCTGTCTGAGCCCAAGCCATATTCAAAGCAGGAAGGAGTCAAGGGCATAAAGGCACCTGCCAGCTGCCTGTTTCCTTTAAGAAATTTTCCTGAAGCCCCACCCAAATACATGAGCTTCTTTTGTGTTAGCTATCCTAGCTGCAAAGGAGATTGGTAAATATCTTATAGCTGAGTGCATTGCCACCTGCAGTTAAATCAAGGTTCTGCTATTAAAGGCATGAATATAGACTGGCCATCTTTGCTACACAGCTATAGCCAGCTGGTGAGGGTGCCAGTGTGGAGAATACCAGAAATGCTGGGTTGAGAAGCATTTTCCACTAGAATGTCAGTTCTATGAGAACAAGGATTTTTGTGTTTTGTTCACCACTGTTTACTTACCCAGTGCCTAGCACACAACAGGCACTCAATAAGGATTGAATGAATTGTTTAATGTACCCCTGGCTGTATTCCAAGGTGCAGAAAAAAAAATATAAGTTTTTGAACATCATAGAAGTTTTTTAAAAGAAATACTTAATGGTTTACTCCCAGTTTTTTATTTTGAAAATTTTCACTCTTACAGAAAAGTTAGTACAAGGAACACTCATATGCCCCTCACCTACATACATGAGTGTTAACTTTTTGCCTCCCTCTCTCTCTCCCCCGTTTGAAAAAAAGTTGCCACCATCACAATACTTTCTATGAATTCCCCTCAAAACAAGGACATTCTCCTACACAAATCACAATACTCCAAAGTTTTAACATTATAGTAACATTATCAACACTATATTACTTAAAATGTACTCCACATTCAAATTTATCCAGTTATACCAATAATAGAATCATTCTTTAAAAGTATTTTTTTTAAGATCCAGTACAGCCAAGGGCTGACTGTGCATTGCATTTAGATTCCAGAGTCGTCCCTTTCTGTCCTTTGATCAAGAGCAATTCCACAGCCTTTCTGTTTTGTTTTATCCTTTTATGACACTGACATTTTGAAGAGTCCAAGCCCTTTGTTCTGTAGAATATGCTTGGATTTATCTGATACTTTCTTCATGATTAAAATTCAGGTTAAATGTTTATGCCAGGAATAATTCATAGATGATGCTATGTTCTCAGTGTACCACACTCGTGAGAACTGGATGTCAGTGTGTCTATTTTCAAATGTTGGGTTAAGGTGGAGTCTGCCAGATTCCCCATTGTAAAGGTTTCCTTCCTTTACATCTGCCATCTGTGGAATGATCCTGTTTCTCAATACCTTTTCACCCAAATGTTTTAGCATCCAATGATGATCCTTATCTGAATCAGTGATTTCGTGGGTGGTTACAAAATGCCTGGAAGATTTTGAAGTATCAATTATGGGTCTAGTATAAACAGTCCAGATCTCTCATCAAGACGACAAATTTCCAGTGTTTCTGGTATTATTTGACAACAATGTAGAAATAAGTTTCTTTGCTCTTTTTCGTGAAATCTTTTGTGTAACTAGATTCCCCTACAGTCTGAATCTATTTGTCTATCTCTGTTCCCTTCCTTATTCCTATTGCCTTTTCCCTCTCCAGGTTTAGAATTCCTTGGAAAGACTGACCAAGAGCCCATGTATCCTAGTGTTTGGAGAAATAATTAAGCTCAAGTGGATGATGAAGCTTCAGGGGCTACTGATAAGTGATAACAACAGTGAAGGTAGCTAACATATATTGAGCACTGATGATGTGCCAAGAATTATTCTAAGTAACTTGTATGTATTAAATACCTGCATATTTTTAATAACCTTGTGAGGCAGGTGCTATTTTTATCCTTATATTGAAGAAAAGTGAAGTACAGAAGGGTTAGATGATCTGATCAGTCACAGACCCAGTAATTGGCAGATCTGGGACCTGAGCCCAGATCTGGCTGCAGGTTATCTCTCTGACTCCCTTCAACTTTAACAAAGAGATGTCGCAAAGATAAATAATTAAAATATCTTGCAGGAAGATCGATGTTTATATCCATTGGGGTTCATTTGTAGGAGAAATAAACTACTCTAGCTATTCTAAACAGAAAAGAATTTTATAGTAAGAATTAGGTACTTACTATAATGATTAATGTTATATATTAAGTTGGCTAGGTCATGATGCCCAGATATTTGACCAAACATTATTCTGATGCTTCTGTGAGGGTGATTTTGGATGAAATTAACATGGAAATCATGGACTTTGAATAAAGTAGATTTCCCTTCATCATATGATTGGCACATCCAATCAGTTGAAAGCCTGAATGGAACAAAAAACTGACCTCCTTCGGTTAAAAGGAAATTTTGCCAGAAGTCTGTGGACTTGAACTGCAATATTGTCACCTACCAGTGTATCCAGCTTCCCAGTCCATCCGGAAGATTTTGGATTTGCCAGCTTCCATAATTATTACATGAGACAATTCCTTAAAATCTCTCTCTCTCTCTCTCTCTCTCTCTCTCTCTCTCTCTCTCTCTCTCTCTCTCCTCTATCTATCTCTATTATACTGATGATTGCTCTCATGGAATGGACACTGGGCAGGGGGGCAGTCAACACTAGAGTTTCCTTAGAGAAAATAATACACATGTAGGCAAAATATGTTTTTTAAAATTTTGATTTTTTTTCACATCATATCAACAGCCTAATGGTGTCAGGAGCACTGAGAATTTTAAATAGTCGTTTGATTTTAGATATCTAGTCAACCCCAAATTATCTGACTGAGTTAATGGCCTTCACCTATCCTTGGCAATCACTGACTATGTCACTTAGAAACACCTTTGGCTGCAAGAAATAGAATATCCCAAAATGGGGATCTTCCCCTCTCACATAACAACAAATCTGGAGGAGACAGCTGCTGCTTTAGTTTAGTGGCTCCACAATGTCAAAACAGATTTTCTCTTATTAGTACCAAAATGACTGTCATAACTTCAGGCATCATTTCCACATTCAAGGAAGGGTAAAGGTATAAGGGAGAATCAGTATCATACCTAATAGTGAAAAACTAAATGTTTTCCCATAAGATTGGGGACAAAACAAAGGTATCCACTTTCACCAGACCTACTCAACATTCAAAGGTTCTTGTCAGTGCAGTAAGGTAAGAGAGAGAAAGGTATGCAGATTGGAAAGGAAGAAAAATCGCCTTATTCACAGACAACATGATGTCTACATAGAAAATTCTGAAGAATCTACAAAAAAGCTATTATAATTAATAAGTTTAATAATGTCACAGAAAATAAGATCATTATTTGAAAATCAACCATATTTCTATATACCACCAATTAAACATTGAAAATACACAAGTTCTACTTACAGTACCATCAGAAATATGAAATACTTGGGAATAATTCTAACAAAATATGTGCAAGATGTATATGCTGAAAGCTAAGAAATATTAATGAGAGAAATCAAAGAAGATCTAAAATAAACATATACTTTTATGCATCAGAAGACTCAAAATTGTTAAGATATCAATTCTTATTAAATAAATGCATAGATTCAATAAAATCCAAATCAAAAGCATAGGATGCTTCTTTGAATTGAAGAAACTAACAGATACATGGAAAGCAAAGAAAACTATTTTGAAAAGGAAAAAATTGGAATATCTACACAATATGATTTCTAGACTTACAATAAAGCTAGAGATATCAAGAAAATAGTGTACAACTGGTGACAGATAAATATGTAAATCAATGGAACAAAATGGAGTCCAGAAACAGACTCACTTGTATATGGCCAACTGATTTTAGCAAAAGGTATCAGGTAATTTAATGGAAAACAAAAGGAGTGGAAATAATCAAGCATCCATATAAAAACAAACAAACCAAACCTCTTATAGCACACTCCACACTGTGTACAAAAATTAACCCCAGCGCTGGCTGGTGTGACTCAGTGGATTGAGCAATAGCCTGCAAACCAAAGGGTCACCTGTTTGATTTCCAGTCAGGACACATGCCTGGGTTGCAGGCCAGGTCCCCAGTGGGGGATGTGTGAAAAGTTACCACACATCAATATTTCTCTCCCCCTCTTCCTCCCTCCCTTCCCCCTCTCTAAAAATAAATAAATAAATAAATTTTTAAATGACCCCAAATGAATAATACGTTTAAATATAAATTTTTATTTTTATATATTTTATTGATTATGCTATTACAGTTGTCCCATTATCCCCCTTTATTCACTCCCCCCCTACACACCTCCTCCTACCTTAATTCCCCACCTTTAGTTCATGTCCATGAATCATACATATAAGTTCTTTGGCTTCTCCATTTCTTATACTATTCTTAACCTCCTCCTGTCTATTTTCTATGTACCATTTATGCTACTTATTTACTGTAATCTTTCCCCCTTTCTTCCCCTCTCAGTTCCCCACTGATAGCCCTCCAGGTGATCTCCATTTCTGTGATTCTGTTTCTGTTCCAGTTGTTTGCTCAGTTTGTTTTTGTTCTTTTTTTTTTTTTTTAGCTTTGGTTGTTAATAGTTGTGAGTTTGCTGTCATTTACTGTTCATATTTCTGATCTTCCTTTTCTTGGGTAAGTCCCTTTAACATTTCATATAATAAGGGCTTGGTGATGATGAACTCCTTTAACTTGACCTTACTGAGAAGCGCATTATCTGCTGTTCATTCTAAATGAAAACTTTGCTGGGTGGAACAATCTTGGATGTAGGTCCTTGCCTTTCATGACTTGGAATACTTCTTTCCAGTCCCTTCTTGCCTGTAAGGTCTCTTTTGAGAAATCAGCTGACAGTCTGATGGGAACTCCTTTGTAGGTTACTGTCTCTTTATCTTTTGCTGCTTCTAAGATTCTCTTCCTCATTTTAATCTTGGGTAATGTAATTATGATGTGCCTTAGTGTGTGTTTTCTTGTGTCCACCTTCTTTGGGACTCTCTGAGCTTCCTGGACTTCCTGGAAGTCTAGTTCCTTTGCCAGATTGGGGAAGTTCTCCTTTATTATTTGTTCAAATAAGTTTTCCATTTGTTGCTCTTCTTTTTTCCCTTCTGGTACCCCTATAATTCGGATATTGGAACATTTAAAGATGTCCTGGAGGTTCCTAAGCCTCTCCTTATTTTTTTTTTGAATTCTTGTTTCTTCCTTCTTTTCTGTTTGGTTGTTTCTTTCTTCCTTCTGGTCCACTCCAATGATTTGAGTCCCAGTTTTCCTCCCATCACTATTGGTTCCCTGTGCATTTTCCTTCATTTCATTTATTGTAGCCTTCATTTTTTTCATCTAATTTGCAGCCAAAATCAACCAATTCTGTGAGCATCTTGATCACCAGTGCTTTGAACTGTGCATCTGATGGGTTGGCTATCTCTTGGTTGCCTAGATGAATTGACTATGGGGCTTTGGTCTGTTCTTCCATTTGGGCCATTTTTTTTGTCTTGTTGTGCCTGTTACATATGAGGAGTGGAGCCTTAGGTGTTCACCAGGGCAGAGCAACCCAGTTGCTGGGTTGTGACGCTGTTTGTGGGGGCGGGGGCTGAGAGGGAACAATGGCACTTGCTCCGCTCTCTGTCAGATTTCAGTCCCTTCCACACTTCCCCCAAGCAAAGTTGGCCTTCCTGGTGCTAATTCCCAGGTGGATGGGCTTGTGTACATTCTAGGACCCTGTGGGTCTCTCCAACGAACTCTCCTGTGAGGCTGGGAGTCTCTCCCAGCACTTCAACCCCCATAGGTGTTTTCAATCGGTGTTTTGAGGTTTTATTTCCCTGTACTGGGACTCTGGGTTGTGCAGTCTGTTTTCACTCCCCAGTTTCACCTGATTTATCTGTGCATGAATGTAGGACTACCTGGTCAGCCAGCTGCCTTGTGCTCCATGCTGGGCTTTGCAATCGCCACCTTGCTGGGTCTGCTGGTTGCCACCCCATGCCTGGGGTCTTCCAGACACCACCTGCATGCCCAGGGTCTGCCCACTGCTGCCTTGCATGCCCACTGCTACCACTTCCACGACCCCTCTCCCCCTGGTTGCCCAATGCCACTGGACTCCACCCCTCCTGCTGGTCTGGATGAATGTGTCTATTTTAACTCCTTGGTTGTTGGACTTCCATACAGTTCAATTTTTCTGTCAGTTCTGATTGTTATTTTGCTTCTAAATTTTTGTTGTCCTTATCTTGGTTGTGCGAGGAAGCACAGTGTGTCTACCTATGCCTCCATCTTGGCTGGAAGTCCTGATACTTTATTCTTTAATATTGCATTTAAACAACCTTGAATATAAAGCTCAAGTCTTTAATTTGCCATCTTTTGGTTGTTGACAAATAATAAAAATGTACAAAGATGAAAATCTTGATATTTCCTGGACTTGCAATACCTCTCTCTTAATACATTTTAATAGGCCATGGCGATGACCTAGAGAAAATGCTAGAATGAGAGGTGAAATAAGTTGCACAAGAGAGCCAGGAATCTCATCAGTGATATGCCCAGAACCTACACCACGTCTAAGGTCATGCATATCCACAAGCCCCAAGTTTCCTCTTTGTTATAGGGTTGGGGGAATGTAGTGCCCCCTCTTTTTGCTAAGACCTTTCTCCTATTTTCTCTTCAACTTTCCTAAATCTTTTCTTGACTTTATTGTCTAAATATAAATTTTAATACTATGGAGCTTCTAGGAAGAAATCCCTGTGATCGAGGGTTAAGCAGAAAATTTTTAGATAGGACACAGAAAACACAAACTATACAAGAAAATATTGATGAAGTGAACTCCGTCAAAGTTAAAAACTTCTCTTGATAGACACTGTTAAGAAAATAGTATGACAAACCACAGACTAGGAAAAATATTTGCAAAACACATATCTGATAAGGGAGTTGAATCCAGGACATAGAAAGAACTCTAATACCCAGTAGTAAATGTGGTAGGCAACATGTTCGCACCCAAATGTAGGTGTCCTAATTCATGGAGAGGATGAGGTAAACACGAGCAAAACCAGGTTGGCTGGAAGATGAAGCAAGGTGTGAGGGAATTGTTGGGTGGATGAGAAGACAGAAGCAAGTGACAGAAGCATGTTACATGGCAAAAGGACTTTATAGATGTGATTAAGGTTTCAGACAATAAAATGCAGGGATTATCCTGAGAAGTGGTGGGCTCAATCTAATCACATAAGCCCCTCCAAACACAAGACTTTGTGTTCCAGGAGTTAGAGAGCTGGGACAGAGGGAGAAGTCAGAGTCAAAGTGTGAGAGGAGTTCCACCCAGGACTGCAGGGCTGTGCTGCATGGAAATCATGAGATGGAATGCAGGCAGCCACTTGGAGTAAAGACCTGTCTCATCCATATCTTGGCTATTGTAAACAACACTGCAATGAACGTAGGGGTGGGTATATCTTTCGAACTAGTGTTTTTGTTTTCTTCGGTAGATGAAGTGGGATTGCTACGTCATATGGTAATCCATTGATTGTTGAATGAATGAAGAAGATGTAGTACTTATATACAATGGAATATTACTCAGTTACAAAAAAAAAAGCAAGGAAATCTTGCCACTTGTGACAACATGAATGGACCTATAGGGTATTATGTTAAATGAAGTCAGACAGAGAAAGAAAAATACCATACTGTTTCACTTATATTTGGAATCTAAAAAACAAAATAAATAGCGCTGGCTGGTGTGGCCCAGTGAATTGAGTGCCAGCCTGTGAACCAAAGGGTCACCGGTTGGATTCCCAGTCAGGGCACATACCTGGGTTTTGGACCAGGTCAGGCCCCCAGTAGGGGGTGTGTGAGAGGCAACCACACATTGATGTTTCTCTCTTTCTCTTTCTCCTTCCCCTCCCCTCCGTCTATAAATAAATAAATAAATAAATAAATAAATAAATAAATAAATAACTTTTTAGAAAAGTAAAATAAATGAACAAGCAAAACAAAACAGAAAACAAACTCAGATACAGAGAACAAATTGATGGTTGTCAGATAGGAGGGCGTGGGGGTTGGGGGGAAGAGGGAAAAGGATTAAGAAATACAAAATGCCAGTTATAAAGATAGTCAGGGGGATGTAAAATACAGCATAGGCAGTATGGTCAACCATATTGCAGTAACTATGTATGGTGCCAGATGGGACTAGAATTAACAGGGTGATCACTTTGTAAGATATGTAAATGTCTAATCACCATGTTGCACACCTGAAGCTGATACAATATTATATGTCAACTATAATTTTTAAATAAATTTTTGAAAAACCCAAGCCATCTCTGCCAGACACCCAGAGAAGAGGAAGAATTTGGCCAACAACCTGGATGAGTTTATAAATGGATTGTACCCCAGAGCTTACAGTAGAGAAGGCAGCCCCTGACAACACCCTGATTTGAGCCTTGTGAGACTCTAAGCCGAGGATCCACTTGAACCCATCCAAATTGCTCATGTATGCAAACTGTAAACTAATAAATTTGTGCTGTTTTAAACTGCTGAATTTGTGGTAATTTATTATGGCAGGAATAGAAAACTAATAAAATAAGAGAAAAAAACCCACGGTTTTTTTACCCTGCCTGGTGATCTCCATTTATGTCACTGTCAACTTGTAAAGGAAAGATTCGCCCAACCTGAGGGGTTCTGGGGTCAGGGTGGACCAACCCAGAAGATGTCCTGGCAGTTAGGCCTGACTTGTGTCCCTACCATTCTGTCTTTTGCAGAATGCCCTATAAAGAGTCATAAAGGATGTGGCCCCATTCTGGCTTATTTCAGGAGTAGGCAAATAAACAAGGAAGGGCAGGAGAGAATTACAAAGTAGCATGAGGAACTTTAGGGGCTGCTACATGTTTATTATTCTGATTGTGGTGATATTTTCAAAGATATATTCATATGTAAAAAATGATCAAATTGTAAACTTAAATATGTGCAGTTTATTGTATGTCAGTTATACCTCAATAAAGGTATACATATGACAGACAAGGCTAAGACATGATAAGCCAAGCCATAAATGAGGAGAAAATATTTGTAAAACAATGATGCAATAAAGCCTTTTTAACTTTGAAATTATATTTTATTATATTTAGCATATAATTTATTATACATAATATATATTTTTATCTTTTTTATTCTTGTTCGAATACAGTTGTCTCCATTTTCCCACCACCACTTTTCCCCACCCCACCCACCCCCACCTCCCACCCTCAATTCTACCCCCTTCAGCTTTGTCCATGTGTCCTTTATACATGTTCCTTGATGTCCCTTCCCTTCTTTTCCCTGTTATTTCCCTCCTCTCTCCCCCATTGTTACTGTCAGTTTGTTCTTTATTTCAATGTCTCTGGTTCTATTTTGCTTGCTTGTTTGTTTTGTTGGTTAGGTTCTACTTATAGGTGAGATAATATGGTATTTGTCTTTAACCTCCTGACTTACTTCACTTAGCATAATAGTCTCCAGTTCCAAACAATCAGCACGGCCATCATAACCAAGTCAACGAACATCAAATGCTGGCGAGACAGTGGGGAAAAAGGAACCCTAGTGCACTGTTGGTGGGAATGCAGACTGGTACAGCCACTGTGGAAAATAGTATGGAATTTCCTCAAAAAGCTAAAAATGGAACTGCCTTTTGACCCAGCAATTCCACTGCTTGGATTACACCTTAAGAATCCTGACACAGTAATTCAAAAGAACCTATGCACCCCAATGTTCACAGCAGTGAGATTTACAATAGCCAAATACTGGAAGCAACCTAGGTGTCCATCAGTGAATGAGGTGGGTCAAAAAACTGTGGTACATTTACACAATGATCCAATAAAGTCTTTTTATTCAGAATACATTTTTTTAAAACTTGCAACTCAATAATAAGAC
>PVKU01015962.1:0-16354 GCA_004027475.1 Anoura caudifer | reverse complement strand
CTCCCCATCTATTTTTATGCCTATTGATTATGCTTCTTCTTCCCTGTACCTTTCCTCCTCTATTCCTCTCTTCCCCCTCCCCACTGTACTCCCTCTGTGTGATGTCCATTTCTCTGGTTCTGTTCTTGTTCTGGTTGTTTGCTTAGTTTGTGTTTTCATTGTTTTTCTTTTCTTTTAAGTTCATTTGTTGATAGTTCTGAGTTTGCTGTCATTTTATCATTCATATTTTTGATCTTCTTTTTCTTAGATAAGTCCCTTTAACATTTCATATAATAAGGGCTTGGTGATGATGAACTCCTTTAACTTGACCTTATCTGGGAAGCACTTTATCTGCCCTTCCATTCTAAGTGAAAGCTTTGCTGGATAGAGCAATCTTGGATGTAGGTCCTTGCCTTTCATGACTTCAAATACTTCTTTCCAGCCCTTCTTGCCTGCAAGGTTTCTTTTGAGAAATCAGCTGATAGCCTTATGGGAACTCCTCTGTAGGTAACTCTTTCCTTCCCTCTTGCTACTTTTAAGATTCTCTCTTTATCTTTAATCTTGGGTAGCTTAATGATATTGTGGAACACACCAAGGCACATCATCATCAATTTAGTCTTAATATGATGTTTCCATTCCATGAGGACCACAGAAATTTGGTCTTAGGCAATTTGGAGATTTATCCCCCATCACTGGGATATGTACCGAGTTTCTTAAGGTCATATGCCATTCTGACTTCTAATGAGACATTCATACTTTCATTCTGGTGGTCCATGTGGGTCTCATTGGGAAAGAGGGTCCCAGGCATGCAGTCTTTTGATCCCTACTCATCATATAAGAATCGGCCTGGGGCCTGGGAACACTTTGTTCCCAAGAGACAGAGTCCTCACAGCTTGGTCTGGGTTTGTGATCTTGTGTGTGAGTGCCTTTTCTTGTTTAGACTCAATGTGTGCTTTTTCGTCCTGGTTAAGCGTATGTCTTATGGTGCTGACCAGCCCCACCAATGTATCTGTCCCCTGCAGGGGGGGGACAGGTCCCTTTGTTCTGCCATACAGGAGGGGTGTGTGAAGGCCAGTGGTTTTGCATTGGCTTTTGGGAGGGAGCTGCTGGCCATGGCAGACCGATGGCCGTGACTAAAGCTGATCTTGCTCTGTCTCTTCTTTATGTGACAGTTTTCCGTCAGTGCACTGTGTTGTGTTTTATCTGGCAACTCCAATGCCGTGAAGCAGTGGGCAGAAGTGTTCGGACTTCTCCTGGTGATAGGCAGCAGATGCCACTTGCTGGACAGATCTGTTCATTGTCAGTCCACACAGGTCTCTGCCGAGTTGACCCTTGTTGCCATGTCTAAAGCTCCTTCAGCTTTAGACATCTGTGTTTGCAACTCTTGGGCATACAGAAGTCATTTTGCTGTTCTCAGGCCATGCTGGGGCTGCCGAGCTCTGTGAGACTGTAATACTCCACCTGCCTCTGTGCTCCCACATGACCCTGTCTTCTCTGGAATCTTTCTGCTTCTTGGCATCTCCCTGGGAAGTGCTCTCAGATCTTGTTTCCTTTGGGTTTAGCCCTGGGTGCTGGGTGTGAGCCCCTGTCCCTGGGGCCCAGCAGCATCTGTGTTTTCCTCACTTCCCGCCAACTTTGGCTGGCCCAGGAATTCATTTGTTTTCTAGCTGCAGAGAGAGGAAATGTTACCAAAACAAATTCATCTTGTTTTCCCTAAAATTGGTTGTCATCATCCCATGTTCTTTTGTTACATGAGTTCCCCAGATTTTTGAAACCTGAAAGCCAGAGAAAGACTCTCGTTTTCACCTTTTACCTGAGGTTTTGGGCAAGAATGGCCAAGTTGGGTAAAGGGAGAATATTGGATATGTGGGTTGGAGGGAAACATTGGACACATCAAAACTATCTCTTCAGACCCTTCATTTGAAAGGTGAAGAGAGTCTCAGAGAAGTGACTGATTTGCCAAGGCCACGTACAGTTATGGTGGAGCAGAGAGACCAAACTCCACAACTACCCTTCTGTTCTTTGATGCTGTATGTTGTCTAATAGTTATTTGAAACACATATGAATTTTAGGATGTACAACCCAATTCGTAATTTAGTTAAAATTTTAAATACATTGTAACTGCCATTGTTGTAACAAATGAATCATTTTAGATGCTGAATTTTCTTAATAATTATGGGTTCAGTCCTTTAAGGACAGATATGTCCTTTTTAATGCTTACTTTTCCAGTAGAAACATTGTCTCAAATGCGTTATGCTTTTTCCCGGTGTAAAAGCGGACATGACTTGTCCATCCCTGCGTTCGTGTTGCCCAGCTGGGGTGTGTCCTCGCAGAGGTGCTAAGTTGATTGTTTGCTTGAGGATAAGGGGGCACCATTTTGGGTGTCGGTTCCTTGTGCTGTGCTATGATACTGTGATGCTTAGTGGGTGAATGAAGTGTTTGTCTCATGCCCTATGTGCAGTAGATGAGCTTTGACTGCTTTTGTTTTCGTATTTTTTTGTTTCCTCCTTCCCACGAGGCTGACGGTCCATTTTACAGTCAGTATTTAAGTACACTGCAAGTAGTCCTCTTCCACAGCTCTCTTTCTAATATCTTATTTCTATTCTGCCCTAGGTTTCGAAACTAGATTAATAAGCCTGGTAATATTGTTTGTAAAGTGAGAGTAAACAGCCTCCGAGGGAGGGCCTCAGCAGCTTTCCCATAGGAAAGCGTGTGAGCTTCCGCTCTCCGCGTGGCCTTTGCCCACATCTCTTTTGCCTGCTGGCTCTAAGGCCTTCTTGGCTTACATCCTGCTCCTGTCATTAACAGATCCGTGAGGCTGCAGGATGTCCGCACAGTGAGTAGGTGAGGAAAAACTGCTTTCTTTACTTTTCTTTTCTTCATTGATTCAGAGGTACTGCAAAATGGTTTTGCATTTGAATAGCCATAGTCTTAGCATAGAGCTATTAACTAGATGTGTTGTAAATCAGAATAAAAAAATAACAATGGTAGAACCACAGAATACCTTTGGGCAATTTGATCATTTCAGATGCAAACTATACCGCTGACCTCGGGGGCTTTTTGAACCACAGCTGTCAGTTTAAACAAAACTGGAAACCTAATTAAACTTTTGTTGGATGGGGTGCTAGCTTGAGAACTGGTTGGACAGCTTTTAAAACCTGGTGACGCACTTCTTCCCCAGAAAACAAATAGAAGTACTGATGCTTAGCCGTGTATTCTTTAAGGCTAACCATAAGGTCTTAGTTTTATCACTTTTTGGAAAGTGGAGAACAATTCCTGCACACAGATTAATTGTAATGTTTATAAATTTTCTTCACTTGGTATGTTGCAAAATTGAGGTGAAGCTTTTTTTTTCAGACTGACCTCTTGCCTACCTTTTCCCATTCTGTTTTCTCATTCTTTCCCTTCTCTCCCCCTCCCAATACAATTTATAAATTCTTAGTTTCCTGTCAGTATGTATTTGAATATTTAAGCAAACACAGTCCACCTTTTCAATATTCACTTGGCTCTCGGAAGAAATTGAATGTTTATATTTTTTTCATCCACGATTCCCTTTTGGGTCATTTATGAAAACACTAAATATTCCTTTCATAAATATTTACCAAGTGCCTTCAAGGTGCCAAATATCAGAAATATATAATTGTATATATTATATATCTAGGTTCCATATTTATATATAATCATATATATGGAACATTTCTGCATGTGAGTTATTTCATATGACTCAGGTGTAGAGTACAAGGTTGAGGTCAAGCAGGGGGAGGGTACTGAGACAGGAGGGAGATGAAGCTGGAGAGGCAGTTGGTGACCAGCGTGTGGCCACAGGAAGGAGTTTATGTTTGATTCTGATGGCATTGGGATACAATGAATGTTCTAGAAAGATTATTCTGGCGGCAGTGCCAGCATGGACCAGTGGGAAGCAGGAGTTGGGAGACTGAAGCCTTAATCTGGAGAGAAGTGAGGAGAGCCTGAGTTAAGATAGAGCAGGTGGCTGGACAGCAGGGTACAAATGAAACAGACAGCAAGAAATGTTCAGGTGACAAACTCCAAATTTGGTGGTGGTGGTGACAGTAGGCCTTTAGTTTGAACCATATGAAATTGCTGTTTTTATATGTGAAAAATGATCAAATCAGCAATTTTATGTGGTTCAGCTTAATCCATTGCAGCAGGTTAAGGAGTGATGATGGTGAGGACCCAACCAGAGAATAATTTGCAGTAAGACTGGCTGTGATGGGAAGGAAATAAACTTGGCGAGAGCTGTAAGAGATTATATAGGATTTTCTTTGAAAGGATGTATATGTGCTGACAGAAAAAAACTATGGGAGGGGGAGAGAGATTGAAGGTAGAAGAAGAAATGGATTTAATGTTGTTTATTTTTTGTTTTAATTTAATTTTTATCTTGGTGTGAGTAATGCATGAACACAGTTAAAAAACTCATGTAGTACTACTGCGCTTATGACAACAGTTTCTTGTCAGACCTTTTCATACGTCCCATTACTACTCCCCATAGACAACTATTTTCCAATCTTTTAGCTGTTAGGTCGGAGTCACTCAAGAAACCAGTGAGCTAAGGAGCAGGGTTTATTAGCAGGGAATAAGAGGGAAAGTTGGAGCCAACCTAGGGAGGTTGGGGAGCCAACCAAGGGAGGTTAAGACTCATTCAGTTGTTCTTAGGGCAGAGTTTTTAAGCGCAAAAACCCGCGAAGGGTAACTGGTTGGGGTGTCAGAGTCTAGTTGGCTAGAGCTGGTTGCTGGGTGCCATTTCTGCTGACCATTGTTCTTGGTACATCTTGTCAGGCTCAAGTTGAAGCTGCATCCTGTTATGCCGAATCTGCTGACCCCAGACCCCAATCTTAGCCGGGCATCTGTCCTGGGTAGGGTGGGCAGGCAGTTTCCCAGGCAGGCATTTTCCCAGGCTACAGTTTCCCATGGTACAGTTTTCCCACCTGGTGACTTTTGATTCCTCCTAGGCCTACCTAGGTCTGTCATTAGCTATTTCATCTTGTACATATCTTTATATTTTCGTATCATTTTAATGCTGCTGGTTTCTGGTTATTCTCCATATTAGATAGTACCTATTGGTTTCCTTTCCTTTGTTTAAAGGACATGCTTTTTCCTAGAGTTGATTGCAAAGTTGTTTTTTCCACTCAAATACTTAGTTTATTTCTACATCACTAATTTATCCCTAAGCTCCTTGACACAACTGTAAATGACAGCTAAAGACATACAGGCGCAGCACAGTCTCTCATGTTCTTTTTAAAGACATCCCTCTTGGAACTCTTGATTTCCTGGTACAATCAGGATTCATTGCTCTCTGGGCCACTGCTTAGCTGTGGCTCTGGCATTGACCTTCACCATCTGTTGGTTGGACCCAAAATTTTCCTCTTTCTTGATTCACTAACTACCTGAAATGGATATATTGGAAGTACTTTCTCTCTCTCTCTCTCTCTTTAAGATCTCTCCTTGGAAAATTTCCTTATTTTACCTTCACTTAAAAAATAGTTTGGTCATAGAATTCTAGATTGGAAATCATTTTACTCAGAGTTTTGGAGGCATCATTCCATCATTTTCTGACATCTGTGGTCGCAAGTGAGAAATCCAATGATGTTCTCATTTGTGTTCCTTTTTAATGACCTTTTCCTGCTCTAAAATCTTTTTACCCTAAGTTTTCTGAAGTTTCACAATGACATGACTTGGAGTGGTCCCTTATTCATTTATTTGTGGTGGTCCATCAGTAGTCCTTTCTTTCTATTTTTAAACAATTTATTTAAGAAAAAAAATCAGTTCACATATTTTCTTTACCCCCCAACACTTTCCTCTGGCAACTACCAATCTGTTCTCCGTATCAATGAACTTAGCTTTTGGTCTTGATTTTTAGATTCTACATGCAAGAGAGATCAAATGGTTATTTGTCTTTCTCTGTCTCCCTTATTTCACTTAGCATAATGCCCTTGAAGTTCATCCATATTGTCCCAAATAGCAAGATTTCATTCTTTTCTAAGGCTGAATATGTGTGTGTATATATGTATATATCTCACAATTTCTTTATTCATTCATCCATGGATACACATAGTTTGTTTCCATACCTTGACTATTGTGAATAATTTCTTTGATAAATATCCAGAAGTAGAATTGCTGGATCATATAATTGTACTATCTACAATTTTTTGAGAAACCTCCATATTGTTTTTCATAGTGTTTACATCAATTTACATTTCTAAAACTAGTGTGCAAGGGTTCCCTTTTTCCACATCCTTGCCAATACTTGTTATTTTTTGCCTCTTTGATAATAACCATTCTCACAGATTTGAGGTGATATCTCATTGTGGTTTTGATTTTTGTTTCCCTAATGATAAAGATGTTGAACATCTTTTTGTGTATCTGTTGGCCATTTGTATATCTTCTTTGGAAAAGTATGTTTCCAGATCTTAGGCCCATTTTTTGTTTTTAATTTTTTGTAATTAAAAATTTTTAATTACATTTGACATACATTATTATAGTTTCAGGTGTACAAATAGTGATTAGACATTTATGTAATTTATGAAGTGATCACCCTAATAGTCTAGTACATATCTGCATAGTTATTATGTGCATAGTTATTACAATTTTTTAATTCTATTTTTAAGTATATTTTATTGATTATGCTATTACAGTTGTCCCATTCTTTTTTCTCCCCTTTATCCCTTCTGCCTGGTGCCCCTATTTTCTCTAGCATTCCCCCCTTAGTTACTCCCAGTCCATGGGCTCCCTTTCCATTATGTTGATGGTTTCCTTTGCTGTGCCAAAGCTTTTTAGTCTGATGTAGCCACATCTGTTTATTTACTTATTTTTTGTTTGCTTTGCCTGAGGATATATAAAAAAAATACTGCTATGATAAATAACTCAATTTTTTATGATTTTGAGTCTTACATTTAAGTCTTCACCCCATTATGAGTTTACTCGTGTGTGTCATGTAAGGAGGTGGTCTACTTTCATGCATTTGCATGTATCTTTCTAATTTTTCACACCATTTACTGAACAGGCTGTTTCTTTAAAACTTTTTAAAAAATTAAATATATTTTATGATGCTATTACAGTTGTCCTGCCTTTTCCCCTTTGCTCCCTCCATCTGGTACCCCCAGTCCATCCAGCAGTCCCTCCCTTAGTTCATGTCCATGAGTTGTACATATAAGTTATTTGGCTTCTCCATATCCTATACCATTTCCTTAACCTCCTCCTGTCTATTTTGTACCTACCAATTATGCTTCTTATTCCCTGTACCTTTTCCCCCATTTCCCTTTTCCCCCTCCCCACTGATAACCCTCTGTGTGATCTCTATTTCTATGATTCTGTTCCAGTTCTGGTTGTTTACTTAGTTTGTTTTTGGTTTCTTTTTAGGTTCAGTTGTTGATAGTTGTGAGTTTGTTGTCATTTTACTGTTCATAGATTTCATCTTCTTTTTCTAAGATAAGTCCCTTTAACATTTCATATAATAAGGGCTTGGTAATGATGGACTTCTTTAACTTTACATTGTCTGGGAAGCACTTTATCTGCCCTTCCATTCTAAATGATAGCTTTGCTGGGTAGAGTAATCTTGGATGTAGATCCTTGCTTTTCATCACTTTGAATACTTCTTTCCAGCCCCTTCTTGCCTTTAAGATTTCTTTTGAGGAATCAGCTGATAGTCTTGTGGGAATTCCTTTGTAGGTAATTGTCCCCTTTTCTCTGGCTGCTTTTAAGATTCTCTCCTTATCTTTAATCTTGGGTAATTTAATTATCATATATCTTGATGTATTCCTCTTTGGGTTCGCCTTGTTTGGGACTCTCTGAGCTTCCTGGACTTGTATGTCTATTTCTTTCACCAAATTAGGGAAGCTTTCTTTCGTTATTTTTCCAAATAGGTTTTCAATTTCTTCCTCTTGTTCTTCTCCTTCTGGCATCCCTATGATTCAGATGTTTGGAATATTTAAAGTCATCCCAAAAGTTCCTGAGCCTCTCCTCATTTTTTTTGAATTCTTGTTTCTTCATTCTGTTCAGGTTGAATGTTTATTCCTTTCATTCCAAATCATTGATTTGAGTCCCAGTTTCTTTCCCTTTTCTGTTGGTTTCCTGTATATTTTTCTTTATTTCATTTTGTATAGCCTTCACTTCTTCCTTATTTTGCGGCTATACTCAATCATTTCTGTGAGCATCCTGATTACCAGTGTTTTGAACTCTGCATCTAATAGGTTGGCTGTCTCCTCATTGCTTATTTGTTTTTCTGGAGTTTTGAGCTGTTCTTTTATTTGGGCCATATTTTTTTGTCTTGGTGCACCTGGTATGCTGTAAGGGGCAGAGCCTTAGGTATTCACCAAGGTGGGGCAACCCACTTTGCTGCATTGTGGGCACTATATGTGGGGGAGAGGTCCGAGAGGGAATAATGCTACTTGCTCTGCTCTTGCTCCATTTTCAAGAGACTAGCACTTTCTCTTGATGCCACAACCCCACAGGATTTTACAGCCAGAGGTTCTGAGGCTTTATGTTGCCCACACTGGAACCCTGGTTTGTGTGGTCTATCTCACTCCCCAGTTGTTCCTCCTGGTTTATCTGCACGTGAATGTGGGACCCAACCCCTGGTCTGCCAGCTGCTGCCTTGCCACATGTTGTCTCCACTTTGGCTGCCCATCTCTGTTCCTCCTACCAGTCTGGATGAATGTTTCTTCTTTAACTCCTTGGTTGTTGGACTTCCATACAGTTTGATTTTCTGGCAGTTCTCATTGTTTTTATTTTTAAATTGGTTGTTTTCTCCTTTTGGTTGTGCAAAGAGGCAAAGCATATCTACCCATGTCTCCATCTTGGCCAGAACTCCACAATTTTGTTGACTGTTAGGGAATATATTGCTCTACCTGACATCCCATACTGCTTTTACTTATTTATTTTTTAAGATTTTATTTATTTAGTTTTAGAGAGAGGGAAAGAGAGAGAGAAAGAGAGGTAGAAAAACATCAATGTGTGGTTGTCTCTCATGCACCCTCCTCTGTAGATATGGCCCACAACCCAGGCATGTGCCTTGACTGGGAATTGAACTGGTGACCCTTTGGTTCACAGGCTGGCACTCAATCCACTGAACCATACCAGCCAGGGCCCCATACAGCATATGGGCAATTTGTAATCTTAATCCTTTCCCCTTTTTCATCCATCTCCTCAATTTCTACCCATTTTTACTTGGATTTTTGTTTTCTTTTTGTTGTTGAGTTGTATGAGTTTTTAAATATATGTTTTATATTAGTCCCTTATTAGACATACATGATTTGAAGATATTTTCATCCATCCAATAGCTTGCCTTTTCATATTATTGATGATTTCATTTGATGTTCAGGAGCTTTTTAGTATGATGTAGTCACAGTATTTTGCATTTGTTGCTTTTGGTTTTGGTGTCAGATTCAAAAAATCATCAACAGCACTTGCCAAGGAACTTCCCACATATGTATTCTTCCAGCAGTTTTATGGTTTCAAGTCTTATGTACAATTCTTTAATCCATTTTGAGTTAATGTTTATATGGTATAAGATAGTGGTTGAGTTTTATTCTTTTACACATGAGTGTCCAGTTTTCCCAATACCATTTATTGAAGAGACTGTCTTTTCCCCATTGTATATTCTTGGCTCTTTTGTATTAATTGACCATGTATGTATGGGTTTATTTTTGGGCTCTCTATTGTGTTCCACTGATTTGCATGTCTGCTTTTATACCAATACCATATTGTTTTAATTACTATAGCTTTGTAGTACAGTTTGAAGTCAGGGAGCCTGGTGTCTCCAGCTTTGTCTGTCTTTAATGAAGATTGCTTTGGCTCTTCAGAGTTGTTTTGTGCAGTTCTGTACATATTTCAGGATTATTCTGTTTCTTTGAAAAAATGCCTTTGTAATTTTCATAGGGATTGCATTGAATCTATACATTGCTTTGGGTAGTATGGGCATTTTCACAATGTTAATTCTTCCAGTTTATTAGAAGGGAATATCTTTCCATTTACTTGTATCTTTTTCAGTTTTTTTTTAATACAATACACAGGTCTTTTCACCTCCTTGGTTAAATTTATTTGTAGGTATTTTATTCTTTTTGATGCAGTTTTATTTAGGATTGTTTTCTTTATTTCTCTTTCTGACAGTTCATTATTAGTGTACTGAAATTCTGCAGAATTTTGCATGTTGATTTTGTATCTTCCAACTTTACTGAATTAGTTTATTAGTTCAAACAGTTTTTTGATGGAGTCTTCAGTATTTTTCTATATATAATATGTCATCTGCAGATAGTGACAGTTTTACTTCCTCTTTAAATTTGGATGCTTTTTACTTCTTTTTATTGACTAATTGTTCTGAGTAGGACTTTCAATACTATGTTGAATAAGAGTGATGAGAATGTGTAACTTTGTCTTGTTTCTGATCTTAGGAGAAAGGCTTTCAGCTTTTCACCATTGAGTACCTTGTTGGCTGTGGGCTTGTCATCTACGGCCTTTGTTATGTTGAGGTGTGTTCCCATTATACCTACTTTATTGAGAGAGATTTTATCATTAAGTAGATGTTGAAAAACTTCTTCTAGAACAAAGAGAACACAATGAAGAGGAAAATGAGAGAGAAATATATAAAAATAAGAGAATCACTCCAGAATACCAACATCCCAATAATAAGAGTTCCAGAAAGAGCGAATTAAAACAAAAGAGAATTTTCTATCACCAAAAGGTAAAGAGTTACTAGAATATATTCAAAGTGCTGAAAGCCAAAAAAAAAAAAAAAAAAAAGGGTGTGTGTGTGTGTCAAGAAAGGCGTAAACTAAACACTTTGCAACCCTTTTCTGCCCTTGAATATAATGTCTTTGGTGTAAGAGCTGCGTAAGTAACAGTGTTAAAAAAAAAAGGAAAGAAAAACACTTTCAACCTAGAATACTCTACTCTACCTGGCAGTTTCATTCAGAATCCAAGGACAGATGAAGTTTTTCAGACAAGCAGAAGCTGAAGGAAGTGATTACAACTAAACCAGTCTTACAGGAAATGTTAGAAGGACTTCTTCACGCTGAAAAGAAAGAGCAGTAATTAGTAACAAGAAACATGAAAGAATGAATTTCACTGGAAAAATAAGTATATAATAAAGGTAATAGATTACTTACAAAGCCAGTATGAAGGTTAAAAATCAAAAATGGTAAAAATAACTATGATTACAATAATAAGTTAAAGGATACAGAAGATAAAACAATGTAAAATGTGACGTCAAAAACATAAAATGTGGTGGGGAAAGTAAAAATGTTGAGCTTTAGAATAGTAAGTTGATATCAACTTAAAGTAGACTATTATAGATGTAAGTTGTTATGTGTAGGCCTCATATTCACCACAAAGCAAAAACCTATATTAAATATACAAAATACAGGAAAAAATATAAGTGTATCACTAAAGGAAGTCATTCAACTACAAAGGAAGAGAGCAAGAGCAGAAAAGAACAAAGAACTTTCTTATATTCAAGTATTCATTGCTGCTAGCATATTTATTTTCACCATTTTCCATCTTCTGCTTCAGTGAGAGAGTGAGTTTTGGGTGCACGGGGGGAGGCCCAGGAAGGCTGTTTTCAGCCCCGTTGTACCTTCTCTTTTGAGGACTGATACCTTTAATTCCTAAATCTTTGTGAGGTTTTGTAGTAGGACTTATTTTGCTTCTGGGCTTTCATTTTTGTAAAATGTGGTTATATATCATAGATAGTTTTGGATAAAATAAGAGGAAAGTATTTACAAGACATCCTCATGTCAGCTTATCAATGTTTATTATTTTTAATGTGCACCTTTGTTTGTTTATATACTGGCAACTTACTGTATGTGTTAGCAATGGAGAGACACAAGAATAAACAACTGTCTTGTAGAGTACATTTTGAGGTTCTCACCGTCTATCAAGTCATGTCCAAAGTAAACTTCCTTTAATATATTTGTTCCCAATTAGAAGAATATTTATTTAAAGCAATGTTTTCTTATAGTTAATACATGTTTAAGGTAATTCTTTCTGTACGTACTTTTTGGAGATTCTCTTTTTATTAAGAAGATATTAAACATAATTTTAAGAAAATAGAAGTTGTAACTGATAGAATTGTCACTCAGAGAATAAAGCAGCTCAGGGATAAATAATTTTTCTCCTTTTTATTTTAGTCTCATGAATTTAAGAGAAAATACATAGTTAGAAAGCAGATAAAAGTTAAATTAGTTTAAATAATGGTACTCTCAGAAACATGGATAAGCCAGGTGTTTTTGTCATAGAAAATGTTGTCTAACCCATAGGAGATAATACTAGATTTTACAATTGACTGTAATTTCCTAGTGCTAACCTGGAGATTATACTTTTCCATTTACAATTTGTTTCTTAAGTAATTTCTAAATTCATACTAAGTGCATGCTTTCATTATTCTGTAGATGGGCTTGAGAATGTTATGAGTGAGTTGTTTTGGTGACCTTAACAGCCAATGACCGCTGCCCCTCCTCCCCCAGCTGTTAAACCACTTGCTTGTCTAGTGTAGTAGGTCCAGAGGTTTTAACATAAAGACTGGAAAAGCAAGAATCATGGCCAAATACCACTCCTTATTGTAAAGATAAGTATTTATGATAAAACATAAGTTGACAATTATCTTTAAATAGAGAGGCTGAATGGAAGAGGAAGACTAAAAAAGGAAAAAAGTACAAAATGGATAGTTTTTCATATTAATTCTTCTCTTTTCACTTCAGTGTTCTGTATGTTATCTCCAGCAGTTTTAAAATAAAACCTTGTTTTAATTTCTATATTGCTATTTCACTACCATGTTGTTAATATGAGTCATATCTTAAATTCACAAAAATGAACATTCAGCCAGTTTTAATCTTTCCTTCCATAACTACTTTTGTGCCAGTTAGAGGTAATCTTCCTTTCCCTTGAACTTTTTGCTATATCTGTAATGAAGACATGTGATACTTCTGTTTTGTGTTTTTGTTTTCCTAATAACTCCTTCCAGGCTTACTCAGCATGAGTCAGCATCGTGAAGGGGCTCCACATACTTAGAACAAGGACCAACAAAAGATAATGAAATTAGACTGTGGATTTCCAGGAAATACCAAGGCAAACATCAATTTGATACATCACTACCCAATACTTCATTCATGGGCATTTTGCTATAAAATCACTCCTTTTATAGTCCAAGGTTGAAGGCTGCACACCTTCAGACTCTTAACCACCTTTCTAAACTGCAGTTTGTAGGTTTTATTAAATCTGTAAAGTTGGCATGATAATAGCGACTACCACCCAAGTTTGTTGTGAGAACTAAATGAAGTAATGTTCGTAAAGTGTTCACCAGTGCCTGGCACGTATCTAACCTTTGGGGATAGGCTGAATTTTTTGCAAACAACCAAATGTCATTTGAAGCAATGTCTTAGTAACTTTGGTGGAATACTTTGATTGTCGTAAACCCGCTGTGGGTCAAAAAATCCAGGTGTAGCAATGAAGAAGAGGACAAATTTTTCTTTTGTGGATGACAAACTGTCTGTGAAGGCAATTCCAAAAATTACAGACTTATAGAACTTCCAAAATGGACCACTTAATAGTACTTGGCAGCCTCAAGGATGCAGTGAAGAATAAGATGTTGTCCAGCATTAATGCAATCACAAAACATCTTTGAGCAGCCTCTGTATGCCAGGTACTGTGGTGTAGTCCCTGCCCTTGGGATGTGTAGAGACAGGCTTTACACACTGATGGAATTTTGCAAGTCACATGCTGCTATGACTGCCTGAGGTACAGATAGATGAACTAGTCAGGGATATCAGTGTGTAAGTGTATTGGTCAGACTTAGATTTGAGAGGATCACCCTGACTGTAGTGTGAGGAATGAATGGATGTGGTAGGAGGTGGTGAGATTGGTTGTTGGTTATAATAGTTAAGAAGCCACAGTGGGGATCTGGAACTATTTAGGCAGAAATTTAATGATTCAGCAAAGAATTGCATTGGGGAAGAGGAGAGACATCACGGATGGCTCCTCCTTTCTATCATTTGCATCTGGCTCCTTTGGGGTGCCATTCCAGATATGAGGAATGCCAGAAGATAACCAGCTTCTTGAAATTGTAAAGAACTAGAGGTGATATATTCTTAAAGAACATTTTTATCAAATAGAATGGCATAAATGCTAAATGGAAGTACCATAAGGTGCTGTAGGAACAATGAATTCTGAGTGAACTTTCAGGAAGAGAGGCATTTCAATTCGAAAATGGTTTTCAAAAGGTTTGAAAGCTTTCTTTAAAAAAAAAAAAAGGAAAAAGAAGGGAGCAAGGAAGGAAAAAAGGAGGGAAGGATGGAAAGGAGGAAGGAAAAAAGGAAGGAAGGAAGGAAGGAAAAAAGAAAGAAACCCTTCTCTCCCCACCCCGCAAGGAAACCACCACAAGGGGAAAGCGAGTCCCTGACGGGTGATAAGCATAAGCAAGCGTGCTGAGCAAAGAAAGGGCCTGGTGTTTTTGGGAAACAGGGTGTTCCACTATGAATGTTTTTAACAATCTGTTAAAAAAAGGTTCATTGATATGCTTTATGAATTGAAAATTATTTAATACATTGTCATTAAGTAGATTTTTTTCACAGATAACCATTTTTGTAAACTATTTGGTTAATAAAAATCTTGTCAAGTTAAAGAGGAAGAGAAAAGTAAGAGTAGTTAATTCTTAGCCCTAAACTCTCAGTGAAATTAATTTTAAGGGGCAATTGCAGTTCATCAATTTTTTAGACAATATGGTATGTAATGAGGTGATAAAATCAGTGTAACCCATGTAACTCTACTTAAGGAGATAGTTGATTGTGTTTTTGATATATACCAACTCTTAAAGTATTTGTTTTGTCTTTCCAGAGCAAAGAATTCATTCCTTTGGTTCCCTTAAAAGATTTGTTTTTCCCACAGAGTGGTAATTTCTTATTACTTATTACTCATTCATATCAGGGGTCACCAAACCTTTTCTGTAATGGGCTAGATAGTAAATAGTTTAAGCTTTGTGGGCCAAGAGGCAAAATCAAGGATAATATTTTAGTGCTTATGTAATGAGAGAAAAATAAATTTCCACAATTTCTATAGATTAAATTCAAAACATTACTAATGAGCACTGGAATTTGAATTTCATATACTTTTTACTTGCCATGAATACTATTTGCTTTTGATTTTTAATCATTTAAAAACATAAAAACCATTCTTAGCTTATGGGTCAAACAAAAATAGGTGACTTGGCCATCTTTGGTTGGTGGGCTGTTATTTGTCAATACTTAATTTGTATTATATTGTGAATTGTCTGTTAGTCATTCTATGTGATTATATTTTTTCTTTTGAACAAAAGAGAGAACATGAGGACATTGTTATTTCAAAGTGTATGTGAGGTGGGGGGCCTTCAGTAGGGGATTATACATTTGTCTACTCTTGGCTTTGTCGTTTTGGAAAAGCCCTGGATAAGCAAAATGTCTGAAAAAGTATTTCACCTACATTTTGAAATGTAAGTAAAATAGAATTATTGTGGAAACTCTTGACATTTTTGAGAATATATCTGTGTTTCCACTCTAAAATTTATACTTTAGTCTCATGAAACTGATATCATTGTATGACAGTTTCTTCTTTTGAAATATAAATTATATGATTATCAAAATTTACAAGTTTATTTCAAGTGTTATCATCTAAGTCCTTAATTCTCTTACTGATATTATCAAATCAAAACTTTTTTACTTTATTAGTTATGCAGTTACTTCAGACACGTTGTTCATGGTATTTTTTTTTAATTTATTTTAATTGTCGTTCTTGTACAGTTTTCTGTCTTTTGGTCCCATTCCAGCCCACCGCCCCAGCCCTCCTCACCCCCTCCCATTTCCACCCCCACTAGTTTTTGTCCATGTGACCTTTATACTTGTTGCTCCAAACCCTTCCCCTTTCCCCCTGAAATTCCCTCCCCTCTCCCCTCTGGTGACTATCAACCCCTTCTCAATTTCAGTATCTTTGGTTATATTCTGCTTGTTTGTTTGCTTTTTGCTTAGGTTACTGTTAAAGGTGAGATCATATGGTATTTGTCCTTCACTGCCTGGCTTATTTCACTTAGCATAATGCTCTCCAGTTCCATCCATGCTGTTGCGAATGGTAGGAGCTCCTTCTTTCTTTCTGCTGCATAGAATTCCATTGCGTAAATGTACCAAAGTTTCTTGATCCATCCATTTACTGATGGGCACCTAGGTTGCTTCCAACACTTGGCTATTGTAAATTGTGCTGCTATGAACATTGGGGTGCATAGATTCTTTTGGATTGGTGTTTCAGGGTTCTTAGGATATAATCCTAGCAGTGGAATTGCTGGGTCAAAAGGTAGATCCATTTTTAGTTTTCTTAGAAAATTCCATACTGCTTTCCATAGTGG
>PVKU01015961.1:0-16355 GCA_004027475.1 Anoura caudifer | reverse complement strand
GTGTGGCCGCTGCCCAGGCCTGGACTCTCCTTTCTGCTGTCTGTCTTCTCAGGTTTTCTACCATGATGGCGGCCTGGCTCTCCTTTATTGAAGGCCCTCGTTGCCTCCAACAGCTCCTTCAGCTCGGGTATCATCGCGTCCTTCTCCAGGAGCTGACTTGTTCTCCCGTGTTTGGGAGCCAGTTGTTGTCTCTTCAGTAGGGTCTCACTACAGCTGTTGTGCAGATTTTCACCTTCGACGGCTGGGTTTGCCAGATTGACTCTAGATTCATCTTGGACAGGTAAACCATCCTTGAAAACCACCAGCCTGGGTGTGTCTGCTCCTTCCCTCAGCTCTGTTCTTTCCCTGTCTTTTCTGCCGCCTCCATTGCAGCCTTGGATGGTTTCTCTGCATCCAAAACATTTACTGCAGGCTGGTGTGATGTTGTATGAATCCAGTGTCCCCTGCAAACTGGCTTCTGGAGTCTGAGTCTTCATTTTCCAGGTTACTGGGAGCGACAGGTGACAAAGAGGAGGTGTCAGGGGCCCGCTAGTTGCTCATCCGACGGACCCTTCTGGCCCGTGTTCCAGATGTTGGTGGTCTGGTCACAAGCTGATCCTGCCTTGCTCTCCAGAATGCCTGCTCCTGTTGATTGCTCAGCAGTGCAGCCCTGTGGGTGGTGGGCTTGAGTGGCACCATGCTGTGGGTTGGGTCCCCAAGAGGCGCCTGGGTCACGGATGGCATGCTGGTCTCCAGTGGCACTATTCTTAATAGTGCTGGTGTAGATGGTGGTGTTCTTGGTGGTGTCGGAGTAAATGGTGGTGGTCTGGGGGGTGCTAGTGTAGATGGTGGTGTTCTCAGTGGTGTTGGAGTAAATGGTACTGGTCTGGGTGGTGCTGGTCTAAATAGTGTTGGTCTGGGTGGTGCCAGTCCAAGTGGTGTCAGTCTAAATTCTCTTGATCTGGCTAGTGTCCGTCTAAATGCTATCATTGCCAGTCGAAATGGTGTTGGTCTGGGTGGTGTCAGTGTAGATGGTGTTGGTCTTGGTGGTGCCAGGGTAGATGGTGTTGGTCTGGGCGGTGCCAGGGTAGATGGTGTTGGTCTGGGCGGTGAAGCCCTGGCACACTGCTCTCCGGGAGTCCTGATCCCTGCTCTGTTGATGTTCACGGGTGTCCTCAGGAGGCTCTTACCTACTACAAGGAACTCTGGCCCCTTGCAGCTCCGCGGCCCTTGTCGCCTGCTCTCCACCATTGTCCTGTGTGGGCTCCTAGGAATGGTGGACACCGAAGGATATCGCCACATCTCTTCACTCTCTGCTCTCATCTCTTTCGCAGCTGGGAATGAGAAACCTTGTATGTTGGCCTCTCCTTTACAGCCAGGGCTTCATTGTGACCCGGCTCCATTTTGACCTAGGCAGAGGGAGCAGAGCCAGCTGAGCTCACAAGTCAGCCTTGGCCCAGGGTGTGTGTTAGTGTTCGGGACATTTTTCTTGAAGTTCCTATGGTGGGTTTGGCGCTGTTATAGTCAGCTCCCGTAGCTGGGCCTTGAGTGCCGTGTTCACATACAGCTCTAGGGGGTACTAGACTCCAACTCACCATTGGACTTTATCATCTTTTCACTGGATCTTAGCTTTCTCATGCTTGGTCTCATTTTTGCTTTCTTCTCCCTGTCTATAGTGGCATATTCAATGGCTTTCCAAACCACCCAAATGTTCTTTTCTGTGTATTTTTTTTTAACGTTTCTTTTTAAAAATATATTTTATTGATTACGGCATTATACTTGTCCCAATTTTTCTCCCCTTAATGTCTCCACACTCTACTCCCCATTCCCTCAGGCAATCCCCCACTTAGTTCATATCCATGGGTCATGCATATAAGTTCTTTGGCTTCTCCATTATCTATACTGTTCTTAACATCCTCCTGTCTATTCTGTACCTGCCAATTGGTACTTCTTAATCCCTGCTCCTTTTCCCCTATTATCCCCCTTCCCACTCCCAGCTGGTAACCCTCCACATGACCTCCATATCTATGATTCTGTGGTTGTTCTGCTTGTTGCTTAGTTTGTTTTTTTAGGTTCAGTGGTTGATTGTAAATTTATTGTAAATTTAATGTTCATAGTTTTGATCTTTTCCTTAAATAAGCCCCTATATCATTTCATATAATAATGGCTTGGTGACTATGGCCTCTAGCTTTACCTTGTCTGGGAAGCACTTTATCCATTCTAAATGATAACTTTGCTGCATAGAGTAATCTTGGTTGTAGGTCATTGCTTTCATCTCTTTAAATACTTTTTGTCCCTTCTAGCCTGCAGTTTTTTTTGAGAAATCAGCTGACACTCTTGTGGGAACTACATTATAGATAACTATGTGCTTTTCTCTTGCAGCTTTTAAGATTCTCTCTTTACAGTTAACCTTCGGTATTTTAATTATGATGTGCCTTGGTGTGGTCCTCTTTGTGTCCACCTTGATTAAGATTCTCTGTTCTTCCTGGACTTGTATGTCTATTTCCTTCCCCAAATTAGGGAAGTTTTCTTTGATTATTTTTTCAATTAAGTTTCATTTTCCTGCTCTTTCTCTTCTCCTTCCTGCACCCTTATGATTTGAATGTTGGTACATTTGAAGTTTTCCCAAGGGCTACTTCCCTATCCTTATTTTGGGGGGATTCCTTTTTCTTCTTGCTGCTCTGATTGAATATTTTTTTCTTCCTTATGTTCCAAATCATTGATTTGATTCTCAGCTTCATCCACTCCACTGTTGATTCCCTGGAAATTCTTCTTCCTTTCACTTAATGTAACCTTCATTTCTGCCTTGGTCTTTTTTATGCTGCTGAAGTACCCAGTGATCCTCGAGCATTCTTATCACCAGTATTTTGAACTCTGCATGTGATAGACTGCTTATCTCCATTTTGTTTAGTTCTTTTTCTGGAGCTTTGTTCTGTTCTTTTATTTGGACCGTGTTTCTTTGTCTCCTCTCTTTGGAAACGTAGCAATCTCCTACGTTTGCTTTTATGTATTAGGTAGAGCTGTTTTGACTCCCTTTCTTAGTAGTGTGGCCTATGTAGAAAAGTGCACCTGTAAGTTGGATGGGGTGGAGCCTTAGGTAATGGTCAGGGCAGGGCTAGCCATATGAACCAAGTTGATGGTTTCTCAGATGTGGTATCCTGGTCTGTTGATATATGTGGTAGAGGGCTCAGAGACATGACAATGGCTGCTACTTGGCCTCTGGAGTTTCTTCTGGGAGGAAACTGTCCCCTGGCACTCACCCTGATGCAGGCACTTCAGTTTCTTCCCGTATGCCACTGTTGCCCTTCCAGATGCTGCCCTGGTGCTGAGCCCAGAGGGAGTGAGTCTGTGTAAGTCCTACGTTCATTATGGTCCCTCTAAGAGGAGATGCCTGAGAATCCCACACTTTCTTCTGCCCAACCCCCACAGGTTTTTACAGCCAGAAGTTATAGTGACTTATCTCCTGGCACTCAAACCCTGGGCTGGGTGGTCTGATATGGGGCTGGATCCCTCACTTCTGAGGTATCCCTCCCAATTTTTATCTACCACGTGTGGTTGTTGAGACTGCAAGTTCTGTGTCACTGTATCTCGCCACTCCTGTCCATTTGGATGGCTGTGATTTCTTTCATTCCTTTGTTGTCAGCCTTCCATGGAGCTCAATATTCTGATGATTCTGGGTGATAGTTGTTTAGTTATAAATTTTTGCTATGGTTGTAGGAGGAGGTGAGCAAAGAGGGAGTCATGTTTAACTATGCCTCCATCTTGTGATATTCCGAGTTAGGCCCCTGGTTGAGGGCAGGTTTGGGGCTGCTGCATCTGGCTTTGGTGACTTTTCCTTGTTCTCTGCCTGAAAACCAGGCTGAGGCTGACGTCAGTGTCTGCACACATGTAGGTTGCTGGGAAGCTCCAGAGTTGCACTGGCTGGAGTGGGAGTCCATGTGCACAGGTGTGTGGAGGCACACCCATGTGAACTTGTTTGTTGAGGGGAAGGGGTGGCAGCTGTGAGGGCTCTTTCCTCCATATTTAAATAAATTATTGTTTGGGCATCCCTGAATTCTGTAACCATCTCCTTAGAAAAATGTAAACTCTTCAAATGCAAGGACTCTACAGGACAATGAGTAAACTTAGTTTATAACATTTTTTCCTTTATTATTCAGTAGAATCTATCTGTAATTTATAGTCTTGGTATTTTAGGATTACATAGGTAAATTTTCAACTACTAATATAATTTTTTAAAGGTTTAAGGACTATTTATGTTTTCCATTTCTTCTTGAGGGAGCTACACTAAATACATATTTGTCCATTTTACTTAAAATATTAAATAGATTGGCATAATATTAATAAGATATGATTATTATTATTATACAATATTCTATGCTGAGCTTAGGGCTTCATAGTCATTCCTAATATAATTTTTGTCCCTTTTCTGTTTCCTTCTTGGTATTTTCTAGGGAAATATGTAAATTAGTTTCTTTTCATGTTAAGGGCTATAGGTATATCCGTATTCAAATACTAGATCCAGTGAAAACACAGGAACTTGACTTGTGCTCTTCAACCAGCCCCAAAGTGATTCTGCCACAGTGGAGTGTGCAGAAGGGCCAAATCCACAACAGGGTGGAAACGCTGTCTCAGAACAGCTGGTGGAAACTAGAACACTGGGCTTTCTCTGTGCCTCCCCTCAACCTATGTCCTTGTGACAGGCGTGTGTTTAGGCTTGTTTCTCTCCTGGTGCTATTGTTTATGTCGGATTAATGTCACCCAGTGAGAGGATCATTAGCTTCGTACCCTTTAAATCGCTGGTGGAATTTGAGTAGCATACATATTTCCTCAACTGAGTTATTTTTTTTATTTTATCACTGTCATTTCTAACAATCTGAGAGAGATTTGGTTACATGGTTAAATGTGCTCACATAAGGCAAAACATTTTGGTTTTGAGAATACATAGTCTACAAATTGTATTGCCCAAATCTAGAATTGGCTAGTTAGATGACAGAGTTAAATTTTCAGTTTTAACCTGTGGTAAAGTACTTTTCCAGTGATCAACATTTGGTGAAAATAGATATTAATTCATATTTTCCATTATCAATATAAATAAAATTATCTAAATATAGTTTGAAGACAGTTCTTATTTCAGTGCCTGTTGAGGTTTACCTTTAATACTTCTTTATGCGACTTCAGAAGAGGACTTCAGGCATTTTGGAATCAAGTGATTTTTAATTAACGTCCATCCCAACACAAATGAGTAAGGAAAACGCTTTCATCGGGAAGTGAGATTCCTCATCAGCAACTGATTTGGGGGTGATAGGATGTTTATAAAACTCTTCAAAGCAGTTTATTCACAAAGACTGAGTATTAGGAATATTCGTTGAGTGTCTGTTGTGCATTAAACACAAGATACCGCAGATACAGGATTGAGCAGGTTAGTTATTGCCATCTTGAGATTACATTATGTTGGTGGACTTTTATCAGGCAATTTCACTGCACAGCAGTAAGAGTTATGACAGGTTTCTGAAGGCTTTAGAGCATGGGGGAGATGACCAGAACCCAGACTTGGAGACTAGAGAAGGCTTCCTGGAATAAATTGTCTCTGTGCCGAGGCTTGGGTAACAACACTTAGTTAGGTAAAGAGTTGTCCAGGCTGTAGACTGGGGGTTGGGGGACCTAAACAGCAGCAAAACAAACAAACAAATGAAAAACCTATGTTCAGTGGGTTGGGGTTATATGGAGCTAAGCAAGTTTGAGGAACTCGGTCTCCACAAGTTGCATTGGAGTATGCACTGGATGCATTGAAGCATTTTAGGGCATGGGCCTGTCCTCTTTGTACCATTTTTTTTCTTATGTACCGTAACACTTTCAATGCATGCATAAAATTCTAATGCCACACTTTATAGCTCTTTCCTACTTAAGACCAACAATTAAATTCATAAAAATGTCAAAAGGTTATGTTTGCAGAACAGTGATGATTATAAGTGGTCTGTCTAGTGAAAAGAACACCAAATTAGTTGCATACAAAACCTCCATTTTAGACTCTTTTGAATCCGAGTTATAAAAGCTTTATATATTAGCTCCAGCCAAAGCGGAACTTATTATAAAGATACTGGCCTACCCTGGTCAACCCAAAGACAGGAATGCAGAGAACCTGTATATCATGAATAAATGGACAAAAATGTCCATCTCATACTCTATTTCCTCTTTACTTCTATTTTTTTAATTTTATTTCTTTTTTTTCTGGCTTAGAATAACCATTCCCACTTTACAGAAGTCATAGATGCCAATAGCTCCAAAATTAGACATATTTTAAAGCTCTGTCATCAGAGAGAAACTTTCTTGGCTTAAATCAGAGAATCTTGAGAAGGGACTCTTTGGCTTAGATGAGTCTCGGCCAAAGAGTCACATGTGCACTGTTGAACCAATCAGTTGTGACCACTGTGAATGTGGGTTGCTGTTATTGGCTCCAGATGAGTCTTGTTCCCACTCTTGGACCAATCTACTGTAGTAAGGAGTATGGATTTATGTTAGTTTTGGAAGTTTTCACAAGGACCTTATCAATGAATTGGAGGAAAAGACATTTGCTATGATAAAGAAAAATCCCTGGCAGTCAAAATATGTCTATCTAGTACACTAAAAATTATTAAAATGTCACTTAATTTTTCTGAGTCTCAGTTGTCTCTACTTTGACAGGTGTAAGTTAGCTATTGTTATGAATCTGTATCAAATAAGATGTTTATGATATATTTTAAATGGTAAAGCTCTATGCAATTGCAGAATGTTTCTCTGGTTATTACAAGGACTTTACTGAAGTAGGTGCTAGAATCTAGCTCTCAAGACCTTTAATTTGTGAAACTAGAATGCTTTTCCTCTATTTCCGATGCTTATGGGCCAACAAAACAAAGGGTATTTTCCATTTTTTGATACTTTTTATGTACCAAGAGTTATGGTAGGAACTTTGTACCTTCACTGCAGCCAGATAAAGCCGATATTCTTACCAAGTGCACTGTATATGAAGGAGGGTAAGTAGATTAAATTCCTGCAATGAATAAACACCAGAGAGAAGATATAAATCCAGGTCTCAGTGATCACAAAGATAAGCAATGCATGGCAAGGATTCTAAGGAGTCATTTTAATTTACTATATGTGTATTATAATTGTTCATCTTAACAATTTATTATACTTGTGTTACTTAAGTAGTATTCTGAAAATTTTGAAATAGTATTTTGCTATTCCGTTTCTGTTTGTTGACCTAGTTATTATATTAAGTTCCCATGTTTTATGAAGACATAGGATTTCATACAGTGGATTTGCCAAGAGTTGCCCTACTACTTGTTTTAAGAAATTAACAGATTAATTTTGAATAGAAAGCTTAATGTTTGTAAGCAACTGTAAGAATAGAGGAATAAATAACCACAATTTGTCCAGAAACAGTATGCTAACTTCCAGGATGTTTTACAGATAGTTATCAATAGTGGGTCAACATTTTTGGTCTCAAGAGTGAAAAGTACAATTGATGAGAAATTATGATATTTTTCTGGATTCTGACCCAGCTGAGCAGAACATATCTTTTCTTTTTAAATTTGTGTCAAGAAGTAGATACTTGGCTCATCTGAGCATGTATGATTAGTTTACTGGAACTGTGTTCCTAGCATGAATATTAGAGTCTAATCATCATTGTAAGGCAAAGCTTTTCAATCAGATTGCAAATACAACTTAATGTCTCCTACTTCTCTGTGTTTTTAATATAATGAAGTGTTATAAATCCCAAATTCCATCCAAAAGGATGTGTCATCTTTCTCATCAGTGGATCTTTCACGATGTTTCAGGTATTTCTGAAAACACATGAGGGAGAGTCCACTCTTCATGAAGTAACATGCGGAGGTCCTCTTCTATGGCTCGGCGTTGTTACTGTCCACCTCTGACTTCCAGAGAGCTCCTATGCAAGGCGCTTCTTTTTTGGCTTGACAATAGTCACCCACTCTGTTAGTCTTCTGCATATATCCATAATGGTTCTATTTCAAATAGTATATTTCTTTTGAAGTTTAAGTTTCTTGGAAATTAAACCAAACTTATGGCTTTACATAGACATCTAGAAATAGTATTATTTGTATATCTGGGAGAACAGTTCCATCCATAATACATGATCACATCATTTTCCCAGAAAGTATTTAGATTTCTATATACATGACTTCTTGAGAGTTTTCTTATTTAAAAATACTTTCAAAGATGGTATCTTGTAAAGTTTGAAAGGAATGTTGTATTATTTCTACTGTGCAGATGGGAGAACTAAAGTTTTGAGGAATAAAGTAGCTTATTATATAACGTCACATGGCAGATGGAAAAGTAACAGCTCTTCTGGCTCCTTGTCCTGAATACCTTCTGTGGTCTCTTTGCACGTCACTTTCATCTCTGTTATATCATTTGGCTCTTAAAACAACGTGGCATGCAGGCAGGAACAGATTTGGTTCTCCACTAGTTTGCAGATGAAAATATTGAGACTTGGAAAGATTTTTGCCTGAGGCTACATCATGAGAAACCTTTTGCTTCCAAGTCCAAATTCATTGTGGTTATAATTTGCTGGCTTTCCAACTTTAATGAGTCCTATACAGGCTACTTAAAAATTCTTCAATCTCTTGGTTTAAAATTTTCCCATATATTTTTGTTGATTTCTTATAATAGTTTAAAATATATAACTTATAAACTAATAAAGCCATACTTTATGTTCAGTTCCAGCCTGCACTCTCCAGGGAACCTGACCTGCTGCTCTTAAAATTCTAGCAAATGCAGCAGATAGCCTTTTAAAAACACATTGTAGTTGACATGCAATATTTTATTAGTTTCAAGTATACAGGACAGTGATTCAGTATTTCCATACCTTACAAAGTCTTCATCACAGTAAGACCAGTAACCATGTGTCTCACTGTATATGGTAACTACAGTAGTAATGGCTATATTCCCTATGCTGTACATTACATCCCCAAGACTTATTTTAACATTAGTGCTACAATTGTACTCCTTAATCCCCTTTCCCTTTCCTGGTAACCATGGGTTTGCTCTCTGTACCAGTGAGTTTGTTTCTGTTTTGTTTGCTTGTTTTGATTTTTAGATTCTCGTATAAATGAACATGATATTTGTCTTTCTCTGATGTAATTCACTTAGCATATATTCTCTAGGTCCCTCCATATTGTCGCAAATGGCAAGATTTCATTCTTTCTATGGCTGAGTAATATTCCATTGTATGTATACATACCTCATCTTCTTTATTCATCCATCTATCAATGCACCTAAGTTGCTTCCATATCTTGGCTATTGTAAACAATTCTGCAATGAATATAGGGGTGCATATATCTTTTCAAATTATTGTTTTCATTTTCTTTGAATAAATACCCAAAGTAGAATTTCTAGGTCATGTGGTAGTCCTATTTTTAATTTTCAAGGAATCTCCATATTGTGTCTAATTTAGAAATCCACTAACAGTGCATCAAGGTTCCCTTTTCTCCACTTCTTTGCCAATACTTATTTGTTGTCTCTTTGATAATACCTATTATGACAGGTGTGAAGTGATAGTTCATTGTGGGTTTGATTTATATTTCCCTAATTGACATCTGTTCTGTTGCCAATAAAATGAACATGTCTTAAGTGATATGTGTGAAACAAAATGGGGAAATTCTTTTCATCCCTCTAAGCCAACATAAAAAAAGTTTTTATTCTTTTCCTTGAAAACTATCTGGCATTAATTTAATAACACCATTATTATTGGTATCTTTCAGAACATCTGCTAATTTGGTAAATGTCCATTAGGAAGCAGTTCAATATTTATACCAGGAAAATATAGGTATATTCCAATTTCACTAAGAGTAAATCAATAGCAAATGGAATCAGTGTTCCAGTCCCAGTATCATCCCTAAAAGTTGTGTGACTTTGACAAAGTTGCTTCACTATCCTAAGGTCTTATATTAATTTTCCTGTTGCTGTCATTACAAATGACCCCAAACTAAGTGGTTCCCACACAAATTACCTTTTATTTCTGTAGGTCATAAGTCTATCCCAGGTCTCACTGGGTTGAAATTAAAATCTCCATAGGCTGTGTTCCTTTATAGAGGCTCTAGGCAAGAATCTTGTTTCCTTGCTTATTCAGTTTGTTTAGAGAATTCATTTCCTTACAGTTGCAGAACCGAATCCCCGTTGACTTGCTGGCCAGCTGTCCACTGGTGGTGGTTCTCAGCTTCCAGAGCTCCCCTGCGTTCTCGGTTTGTCGGCCCTCTTGTCTTTAAAGCCAGCAATGACTAGCTTTGTCCTGCCTTCTCGCTCCTGCCTCTTTATCTGTGGTCACATCTCTCTGACCTCAGTTGGGAAAGGTTGTCTAATTTTAAGAGTTTATGTGATGAGAATGGACTTACTTTGACAATCGCAAATAATCTTCTCATCTCAGAATCCATAATCTTAATCACATCTGCAAAGACCCTTTTATAAAGCTCCTTTGATTCAAGTTCATATCTGCAAATTATTGCTTTTGACTTCAGAGAACTATGAAATATCAGGAATATTGTGGATCCTGTTTTGCAGGGGGATAAAATCTTTCAGGTTCAGTTTAATTGTTTTAAAGGTAACTTTCTGGAAAAAATGGACTCTATCCCCATTTATGTCAAATATGTAAAATAGAGTGTGATTTCTGTGAATTCAATCAGTTAATATGCTGAAAACAATACTCTTGTTTGTTTGGTATCAAAATGACTGAAGGTCTCACTTTCAAGATGTAAAGCAGTGCCATGCTTAATCACATTATCACAGCAAGTATAAATGAATGAAAACCCTCCCTTGAAAGACAACATCAGGCTAAGAAGAAATGTTAAATAACAAAAAATAAATTGTTGGTCATTGACCCTGGTTTCTGGCACACAGGTCCTTACCATCTCCAGAGTGACGAGAATGTCTTTGTACGACGCTAATGCGATGTCCCGGCTCCGGCCCCTAGAGAGCTTCAGGATGGGGACTAGTGGCCAGAAAGACAAAGTTGGGATGAGAGGGTTGGAACCTTCAGCCCCATTCCCTGACCTCTGTGTTTTCTTTCTATCATTTATTTATTGACATTTATCGAGCCTTCAAATTTCAGCGTATATAATATCAATTTTTTATTTCTAAAAATTATATTTTTTCAAGTCTAGCTGCTTATTTCTCATAGTTTTACTATATACTTAGTGTAATTGCACTTTTCTTTTGCAAATTTCACATAGCTACTTTCTATTAGGTCAAAGAGCTTCAATATCTGCAATTCTTTCATTAAAATTTTTTTCTTATCTGCTGATTCTCACATTGTAGCTCTTTTTTTTCCCCCGTTTTGTGATCTTTATTTGTAAGCTCATGCTTACTTTCAGTCTGTGGAAGACCTGTGAGCCTACCTGAGGGAAACTTTCCTCTGAGGAGGGTCTGCTCCAGCCTGGACTGGTGGGTGAGTGGGTGGGCTTTCCCAGGTACTTCAGACCCTCTAATCCCAGTTATGCATCAGAAGAAGTATCTCAGACTCAGCCTTCCCTCCAGGTGCTATTCCTACAACACTGTGGCCTTGGGGCTATGCCTCTCACAGCCCCTGTGGATCTAGCCCAGCTCCCTGTCCCTCTGGAGGCCCAACTCAAACTCTCTCCTTTAGCCTAGATTCTTGCTCTGGGGGCCTGGCTCCTGGATGTTCTCATCTTATGTTTCAGGGATTCCTGATTTGTCTTCTGACTCACCTGTCCCCTGGAAGTCCTGGGATGAGCTGTCCTTTGTTAGTTTGTCTGTTTTGTTTTTTGGGGGTAGGGGGAGGAATAGGACTCCAGAAACTTTTGTGACACCAGTGGTGTCCCCAAGAAGATACTGTCTATGGTTCTAATTGTAAATAAAATGATTACATGTACCTCTTAGATGCTAGTGACTCTGAAAGTAAAAACCAGCTGTGGCTTTTTGACCCTGGGGTATACAACACAAGTGAGAATTCCAGAAGACAACTGTATAAGTTCGTATACCTGGGAGTGAAGGAAATACATTTGGGAAGTTGTAGTTTTGAGAAGAAAATGTTGGCAATGACTATTTCACTTCATATTTAATATCTAATAAAAATAAGCAGCCAGAAATTGGACCAAATTGCAAGGGCAAGAAGTATGGTCAACTTTAAGTTTCTTCTGTGGAGAGAAAGGAATAGGAATTTACATGCTGTGTGATCTATCAATGATCTAGATGAGGAGAATTCACTTTCTGTATAAGGCTGTGATGTGTATATGTGTAACTTTGGAGGAGTTAATGTCACATTTGTCC
Source organism: Anoura caudifer (assembly GCA_004027475.1). Taxonomy (NCBI): domain Eukaryota; kingdom Metazoa; phylum Chordata; class Mammalia; order Chiroptera; family Phyllostomidae; genus Anoura; species Anoura caudifer. The sequence continues at coordinate 4,094 of PVKU01015961.1, read as the reverse complement.
AACATATGTAGGTAACATGTGGAGAGCTTTGGAGAATCATAGAATTCTATAATTATAAAGAACCATCTTTATTCAGCCCCTGCAAGAAACTAAGTCTAAATAAAGGGAATGCCCTGTTTAAAGATGTATTTATTTTTAGACAGAGGGGGAAGGAGGAAGAAAGAGAGGGAGAGAAACATCAGTTGGCTGCCTTTCACTTGCCCCCAAACCAGCAACCTTTCCTTTCTGTCCGCAGGCCAGTTCCCAGTCCACTGAGCCACACCAGCCAGGGTGGGAAGACCCTGCTTAAATCTAAAGAACCAGTGAAAGACACAGGCAGTTCAGGACAAATGTTTGATTTCTAGACCAGTGCTCTTTTCACTGTGACCTGCTGCCAGCCTGGGGGTAGGTGATATGGCCTTTGGGGATACACTGAATGGAGGGCAAAGAGTTTTGAATTTAAAAAAACCTGCAGAAACTAAAACTGTAGTTGATTTTATTTAAGCCTTAAACAAAGCACTAATTTGCAAAGAAACATTAGCAATAACAATTCCTTCTTGAATTATTATTGATTGAAATGTCACGGTGTCTATTGATTAAAACAGTATATGCCAGGAAAACTTGTAGCTTCATTTCTTCCTAGTATGGTAGAATTTGGCATTCATCTGAAAAATTAAGAGTATAGTTACAACATAACTGGTACACCAAAACAAAGAAATATGGCCCAGATGAAAGAATAGATCAAAACTCCAAAAATAGAACTAAGTCACAAGGAGATAGACAACCTATTAGATGCAGAGTTCAAAACACTGGTAATCAGGATGCTCACAGAAATGATTGAGTACTGATGAAAAATAGAGGAAGAAATGAAGATATTCAAAGTGAAATAAAAAAACATATATTCAGGGAACCAACGGTGAAGCAAAGGAAACTGGGACTTAAATGAACAATTCAGAACAGAATGAAGAAATAAACATTCAACTAGGACAGAAGAAACAAGAATTCAAAAAAAAATGAGGAAAGGCTGAGGAACCTCTGGGACAACTTAAAACGTTCCAACATCTGAATCATAGGGGTGCCAGAAGGAGAAGATGAAAAACAAGAAATTGAACATTTATCTGAAAGAATAATGAAGGAAAACTTCCCCAATCTGGCAAAGGAAATGGATTTCCAGGAAGTCCAGGAAACTCAAAGAGTCCCAAACAAGTTGGACCTCAGGAGGCACACACCAAAGCACACCATAATTCCATTACCCAAGATTAAAGATAAAGAGAGAATCTTAAAAGCAGTAAGAAAAAAGGAGAGTTACCTACAAAGGAGTTCCTGTAAGACTATCAGCAGATTTCTCAAAAGATACTTGTCAGGCAAGAAGGGGCTGGAAGGAAGTATTCAAAGTCATGAAAAGCAGGGACATACAGCCAAGATTGCTCTATCCAGCAAAGCTATCATTTAGAATGAGAGGGCAGAGAGAAGTGCTTCCTAGACAAAGTAAAATTAAAGGAGTTCATCACAAAGCCCTTATTATATGAAATGTTAAAGGGACTTATCTAAGAAAACAAGATCGAAACTATGAAAAGTAAAATGACAACAAACTCACAACTATCAACAACCAAATGTAAAAACAAAGTAAGCAAACAATTAGAACAGAAATAGAGATTAAATGAAGGGTTATCAGCAGGGAAAAGATGGGGTAGGGGAAATTGGGGGAAAGATACAGGGAACAAGAAGCATAATTAGTAGGTACAAAATACACAGGGAGAGATTAAGAATAGTATGGGAAATGGAGAAGCCAAAGAAATTATATAAATGACCCATGGACATGAACTAAGTGAGGGATTGCCCAAGAGAATGGAGGGTACAGTGTGGAAGGGGCTAAGGGGGAAATATTAGGGACAACTTTAATAGCATAATCAATAAAATATATTTTTAAAAAACACAAAAAATGAATAAATATACAGTATACAATGAAGAGAACATCTGGGTTGTGTGGAAAGCCATTGAATATGTCACTACAGACAGGGAGAACAAAGTAAAAATGAGACCAAGCATGAGAAAGCTAAGATCCAGTGAAAAGATGATAAAGTCCAATGGCGAGTTGGAGTCCAGCACCCCCTAGAGCTGCATGTGAAGGCAGCACTCAAGGCCCAGCTACGGGAGCTGACTATAACAGCACCAAACCCACCATAGGAACTTCAAGAAAAATGTCCCGAACACTAACACACACCCTGGGCCAAGGCTGACTTGTGAGCTCAGCTGGCTCTGCTCCCTCTGCCTGGGTCAAAATGGAGCCGGGTCACAATGAAGCCCTGGCTGTAAAGGAGAGGCCAACATACAAGGTTTCTCATTCCCAGCTGCGAAAGAGATGAGAGTAGAGAGTGAAGAGATGTGGCAATATCCTTCAGTGTCCACCATTCCTAGGAGCCCACCCAGGACAATGGTGGAGAGCTGCTACCAGGGCACCAGGGCTGCGAGGGGCCAGAGTTCCTTGTAGTAGGTAAGAGCCTCCTGAGGATACCCATGAGCATCAGTGGAGCAAGGATCAGGACTCCCGGAGAGCAGTGTGCCAGGGCTTCACCGCCCAGACCAACACCATCTACACTGGCACCACCAAGACCAACACCATCTACACTGGCACCACCCAGACCAACATCATTTACACCAGCACCACCCAGAACAACACCATCTACACTGGCACCACATAGACCAACACCATCTACACCGGTACCACACAGACCAACATCATTTACACCAGCACCACCCAGACCAACACCATCTACACTGGCACCACATAGACCAACACCATCTACACCGGTACCACACATACCAACATCATTTACACCAGCACCACCCAGACCAACACCATCTAAACTAGCACCACCCAGACCAACACCATCTACACTGGCACCACACATACCAACACCATCTACACCAGCACCACTCAGACCAACACCATTTACACTGGCACCAATGAGACCACCATGGTTTATACCAGCACCACCTAGACCGGCACCATTTAGACTGATGCCATTTAGACCAACACTACCCATACTAACATCATTTAGACTTACATTATCTAGACCAATGCCAGCCAGACCAACAACATTTAGACGGACACCATTTAGACCAACTTCACCCAGACCAGCACCATTTACTCTGACACCACCAAGAACACCACCATCTACACCAGCACTGGAGATCAGCATGCCATCTGTGACCCAGGTGCCTCTTGGGGACCCAACCCACAGCGTGGTGCCACTCAAGCCCACCACCCACAGTACCGCACTACTGAGCGATCAACAGGAGCAGGCATTCTGGAGAGCAAGGCAGGATCAGCTTGTGACCAGACCACCAACATCTGGAACACGGGCCAGAAGGGTCCGTCGGATGAGCAACTAGCGGGCCCCTGACACCACCTCTTTGTCACCTGTCGCTCCCAGTAACCTGGAAAATGAAGACTCAGACTCCAGCAGCCAGTTTGCAGGGGACACTGGATTCATACAACATCACACCAGCCTGCAGTAAATGTTTTGGATGCAGAGAAACCATCCACGGCTGCAATGGAGGCAGCAGAAAAGACAGGGAAAGAACAGACCTGAGGAAAGGAGCAGACACACCCAGGCTGGTGGTTTTCAAGGATGGTTTACCTGTCCAAGATGAATCTAGAGTCAATCTGGCAAACCCAGCCATCGAAGGTGAAAATCTGCACAACAGCTGTAGTGAGACCCTACTGAAGAGACAACAGCTGGCTCCCAAACACAGGAGAACAAGTCAGCTCCTGGAGAAGGACGCGATGATATCCGAGCTGAAGGAGCTGTTGGAGGCAACGAGGGCCTTCAATAAAGGAGAGCCAGGCCGCCATCATGGTAGAAAACCTGAGAAGACAGACAGCAGAAAGGAGAGTCCAGGCCTGGGCAGTGGCCACACCGAGGCAGGATTCTGAGCCATACATCAACCAGAGGCCAGACCACCAGAGACTCCATGTGGACTTGCGGGCCACCCAAAGCAGCTTTCCCAATATCTTACCAAATCTGAAGCCACAGCAGAAGAAGGAACGGGGGCACCTGGGAGTTTGTACTCCGAGGGGAGCCAGTGCTACAGCCCCGCCCTCCAAAGAC
>PVKU01015960.1:0-16365 GCA_004027475.1 Anoura caudifer | reverse complement strand
ACTCCATTGATTTGAGTCCCAGTTTTCCTCCCATCTCTGTTGGTTCCCCATGCATCTTTCTTCATTTCACTTATTGTAGCCTTCATTTGTTCATCTAATTTGTGAGCAAAATCAACCAATTCTGTAAGCATCCTGATCACCAGGGTTTTGAATTGTGCATCTGATAGGTTGGCAATCTCTTCATTGCTTAGATAAATTGTCTCTGGGGCTTTGATTTGTTCTCCAGTTTGAGCCATTTTCATTTCTGGGTTTTTTTATTTGTTTGTTTGTTTGTTTGTTTGTTTTGTCTAGTCTCGGCTGTTCCGTAGTGAGGGGTGGAGCCTGTTCCCCAGGGCGGGACAGCCCAGTCGCTGGGTAGTGACGCTGTATGTGGGGGTGGGGTCTGAGAGGAGATAATGGCGGTTGCTTTACTCACTCTCAGATTCCAGTTCCCTTTCACCGCTTCCCCTTTGCCTGGATTATCTGCGCGTGAATGTGGGACCACCTGGTCAGCCAGCTGCCTTGTGCGGCCTCACTGGTTCTGCACTGTTGCTGCCCCGTGTCCGGGGTCTGCTAGTCGCCGCCTGTGCACCTGGGGGCTGCCAGCCGCTGCTGCCTGCGTGCCCGGTGGGCACCTCCGCTTTTTCCTGCCGCGACTCCACCCCTCTTACCGGTCTGGATGAATTGTTGTTGGATTTCCAAACAGTTTGATTTTCTGAGTTCTGGTTGTTTTCTTATTTCTAAATCTTTGTTGTCCTTAATTTTGGTTGTGAGAAGAGGCACAGTGCGTCTGCCTACGCCTCCATCTTGGCCGGAAGTCAGATTCAATTGTTGATAGGTATATATTTGTTGCCATTTAATTGTTCATAGTTTTTATCTTCTTTTTCTTAAATAAGTCCCTTTAACATTTCATGTAATAATGGTTTGGTGATGAACTCCTTTAGTTTTTTCTTGTCTGGGAAATTCTTTTTCTGCCCTTCAATTCTAAATGATAACTTTGCTGGGCAGAATCGATTTTGGCTGTAGGTTCCTGCTTTTCATGACTTTGAATATTTCTTGCCAATCCTTTTTAGCCTGCAAAATTTCTTCTGAGAAATCGACTGATAGCCTTATGGGAAATCCTCTGTAGGTAACTGTTTTTCTCTTGCTGCTTTTAAGATTCTCTCTTTATCTTTAACTTCTGGCATTTTTATTTATGATGTGTCTTAGAGAGGGCCTCTTTGTACCATCTTGTTTGGGGCTCCCTGTGCTTCCTGGACTTGCATGTCTATTTCTTTCACCAAATCAGGGAAGTTTTCTTTCTTTTTTTTTTTTCAATAGATTTCCAATTTCTTGCTTTTTCTCTCCTCCTTCTGGCACCCCTGTGATGCAAATGTTGGTTGGCTTGAAATTGTCCTAGAAGCTTCTTATGCTATCTTCATTTGGGGGAAATTTTTTTTTTTTTCTTGTAGCTCTGCTTGGTTGTTTTTTGTTTCCTCATGTTCCATATCATTGATTTGATTCCTGGCTTCATCCAATCTACTGTTGATTCCCTGTATGTTGTTCATTTCCATTAGTATATCCTTCATTTCTGAGTCTTTTTTATGCTGTTGAAGTACTCATTGAGTTCCTTGAGCATCGATATAACCAGTGTTTTGAATTCTGCATCTGATAGAGTGCTCGTCTCCATTTTGTTTAGTTCTGTTTCTGGAACTTTAGTCTATTCTTTCATTTGGGCTGTGTTTCTTTGTCTCCTCGTTTTGGCAGCCTCCCAGTGTTTGTTTCTGTGTATTAGGTAGAGCTGCTATGACTCCCGTCTTGGGAACATGGCCTGTAGGCTCCAGTAGCGGCACAGCCTTCCCTATCACACAAACTGCATACTCCATGCGCACCCTCCATGTGGGTTGAATACACCTTCTTCTTGTAGTTGAACCTTGTTTGCTGTTAGCAGGTCTATAGGAGGGATTTACCCAGGCAAGTCAGTTGCAAGGACTGGCTATGACCACTGACAACCAACCTCCACTCTCCATGGAGGATCAGCTGTGATGGAGCAGGATGGTGGTGCTCTGATGTAGTCTGTAACTGTCCACTGGGTGTGCAGGCTCTGAGGATTCCTGGGTGGTGTAGATCAGATTCAGCCATACCTGTGTTCCAGCTGGGGCCACCCAGAATTAGCTACAAAGCAATCTTTAGATGGCTGCTACTTGTGCTGGGTTTGGACGTTCCCAGGTGGAGCTAAACTGTGATCCAAAGCTGGATGGTGCTAGTGCCAGACCTGGGGCTACTTAGAGAGATGTACAGGGCTGGGGTCAGCTCATAAGTTGGGTGGGTCAGAGCCTCAGGCAATCTCCAGGGCAGGGCAAACAGTGTAAACCAGGTTGATGGAGTCTCAGACGTGGCTCCTGTCTGCTGGTTCTGTGGCTCTGTGGAGGGGTCTCAAAAAAGGCACAATGCCCTCAGCCCTCTTTTCTGTTTAGAAAGAGCTGTGCCCCAGCTCTAGCCCTGGTGCCAGACACTTTAGTTCCTCCCTGTATGCCATTGGTGCCTTTCAAGCTGCTATACCCCAAGCTGCTAGAGTTCAGAGGGAGTACATCTGAGTAAGTTTGGCATGGGACATTTAAGAGGAACTGCCAGGAGTCCAGGAGGTTTTTTGTCACCAACTCCAATCCCACTAGATTTTAAAGCCAGAAGTTATGGGGCCTTCTCTTCCTGGCACTGGTACCCTGGGATTGGGAGCCTGGTGTGGGGCTGGGAACTCTCACTTCCCTAATTATTCACCACATGTGGGTGTGGGACCCACCTATTCTGGGTCTCCATCTCTCCTACCAGTCTGGATTGATGTGTTTGGTTTTTTTTAATTCCATAGTTGCCAGATTGCCATTCAACTTGTGTTCCCATTAGTATAGCCGTCATTTCTGTCTGCCTCTTTTTTATGCTGTTGAAGTACTCATTGAGTTCCTTGAGCATCCTTATAACCAGTGTTTTGAATTCTGTATCTGATAGAGTGCTCATTTCCATTTTGTAGCTCTGCTTGGTGAGTTTCTGTTTCCTTATGTTCTTTTCTGACCATTCTGAGTGATCTTTGTTCTGTAGTTTAATTGTAATTTTGATGTGTTTGTGCAAGGAGGTGAGCCATGTTTACCTATGCCTCCATCTTGACCAGAAGTCCTATAGCTTTTGTTTGAAAGTCTACTTTGTCTGACAAAATTACTGCTACCTCAACTTTTTAAAATTTTTACTTACATGAAATATCTTGGTCCATACATTTACTTTTACTCTGTGTGTGCTTTTCTTCCTGAAGTGGGTCTCTTGTAGACAACATATATATAGGTTTGTTTTCTTATCCATTCAGCTACATTATATCTTTTGATTTAGAGCACTTAAGCAATTACAGCTAAAATGATTGTTGGTAGGTATGTATTTATTACCATTTTAGTCTTTATAATTATGTTCCTCTGTTGTTGTTGTTGTTGTTGTTGTTGTTGTTGTTCTTCTTCTTCTTCTTCTTCTTCTTCTTCTTCTTCTTGAAGATCTTTTAACATTTCTTGTAATACTGGTTTGGTGATAATAAGCTCTTTTAGTTTTTCTTGTCTGGTAAGCTCTTTATTTCTTCAATTTTAAATGATAGCCTTGCTTAGTAAATTAGCCTTGGTTGTAGGTCCTTGTTTTTCATCACTTTAAGTATTTCATGAGATTCCCTTCTGGCCTGAAATGTTTTTGTTGAGAAATTAGCTGACAGACTTATGAGTACCCTTGTAGGTAACTTTCTTTCTCTTGCTGCTCTTCAGATTCTGTCTTTGTATTATGATGTGTCTTGGTGTGGGCCTCCTTGGGTTCATCTTATTTGGGTCTCTCTGGTCCTCCTGAATTTGTGTATCTTCTTCCTTCACCAGATAGGGACATTTTCAGTCATTATTATTTTCAAATATGTTCTCAATTTCTTGCTTCTTTCTTCTCTCTGGTACCCTATGATGTGGATGTTGCTTTGCTTCATGTTGTCCCAAGGTCCTTTAGAATATCCTTATTTTTTAAATTCCTTTTACTGTTCTGATTGGGTGTTTTCTGTTACCTTGTCTTTCAAATCGCTGATTCAGTCCTCTGCTTCATTCAACCTTCTGTTTATTTCTTCTAGTGTATTCTTCATTTCAAGTATTGTGTTCTTCATTTATGACTGGTTCATTGTCATAGTTTCTATGCCTTTTTTCATGTTGTTGGTGTTCTCACTAAGTTCCTTGAAGTTCTTACTAAGTTCATTGAGCATCCTTATAATCATTTTTTAAACTCTGTATCTGGTAAATTGCTTGCCTGCATTTCATTTAGCTGTTTTTCTTGAGATTTCTCCTATTTCATTTGTCTCCCCATTTTGGCTACCTCTTTGTGTTTGTTTCATTAGGATGATGTGCATTAGGTTGATCTGCTGTATATCCCAGTCTTGGTAGGTTGGCCTTATGCAGTAGGTGTCCTGTGGGACCCAGGGTGTAGTCTCTTTGATCACCTGAGCTGGGTGCTCCAAGAATGTCCCTTGTGTGGGTTATGTGAGCCCTCCTGATGTAATTAAGTCTTGATTGTTATTGGCTTGTTCATGTGTGGTGTCAACCCTCATGCTGGCTGATAGTGTATGAATCACTGTCAGATACTGACCACAGAAAGCAAAATTGGATGCTGGTTTGATGTTGTCTGAATCTGGCCACTAGTGTGTCTGTTCTGGGACCCCTTGGGAGGGACTCTGATACAGATCAATGGCAGATATTGCCTGTGAATGGCCCTGGGCACCTGTTTGGAGCTACTAAGCAATCTGCAGTATGTAGCTTCCTTGGCTGGGTTTGGGTGTGTGTGAGAATGACCAAGCTGAGCACCCATGCCAGCTTCTACCAGCACCAAGCCTGGGAGAGGTCATCAAAAGGCCCAAGGCATCCCATGATCCACCTCTGCCTGCCTCTGCCTGATAGGCTAGGTCACTGAAAGAACTTCTGGTAATGGAGTGGTAATGGAGTGGCATGAAGTATGTTCTCAGTGAGCTTCCAGGTAGGGATGAGAGGTATTCCCCAGATTGATTCAGGTTCACACTTGGTGCTAGTTCTGGATCTGAGGCCACTCAGCAAAAGTCCCAGAGTATACCAAGTCTAGCTGCCCCCTGCCAGGTCCCTGCAGAAATTTGTGGTGAGGCAAGATTTCAGGGGGTTGTCAGGGTGAGCCCAGCAGAGTTCATCTGGCCCAGACAGACCAAGATTTGGCTGTGTGAAGGGAAGGCTCTGTACCGGTCAAGTGTGTGAAGGTAAAATGGCCCCCATCCTGGAGCCATATAACTCAGTCTGTCCCAGATTCCTTCAGGAGCTGTAGCTCCACGGGTTGGGCTGCCAGAAGTCACGAGAGAGGGGATAGTGGATCTCCCATGAGGTGGTGGTGCCAATTAGGCTTAGGGGAAGGTAGGAAAGTGGTGCTCACTCCAGAACCACTCAACTCAGTCTGTCTAGGGGGCCTGTACTCAGCAGGGTGGGGCCTCTGATAGCCTGGATGATGGGGTTAGGGGTTTTCCTCTGAGGGGAATATGCAGTCAGTTTCATGGAAAAGAGGAATGAATGGCTCCCATTCCAAAGCCACCCAACTCAGTCACTGATACCCCCTGATTCTGCTTGGATCTCTATTCCCCAGCCCAAGTAGCTGACTCCTCAGCAAGGTGTGAGTTCCACAGGATGGGGCAACAGGATGTCCGGAGAGTGGGGCTATTGCATTCTCTCGAGTTGATGCCATAAGGAGGGGATTGCTCCACCCAAGAAAGATGGCATCTGTCGTGTGGGAGCGGAACTCAGCACAGGGATCTTGGTGGCTGTCCCTTCAGCACTCTCTCCAGATTCACAAACCCCAATCCCTCCTCACACAACTCTCATCCCATTCACCCTCCCTCTGCCAGAGCTCAGAGTGAGCAGCTACAAAACAAGATTTTGTGTGTTGGCCCTTTAAGAGGGTGCCTGTGTCTCTAGCAAACTCTCTCTCCCTGGTGGACAGAATACCAACTGATTTGTCACACCAGATATGATGTGGACACCTCTTCCCATCTCTGGTACTGTGGGCTGTGGAGCCTGGCATGGGGTGAGACCCCCATGCTCCTCAGGGAGAACCTTTGCAGCTGAACTATCCCTCCAGAATCTCAGCTGCTGCAAGATCAGCTCTTTTCACATCTCCATGTTTTATACCAATCTCACTGTGGCCGCTTCTGTAAATCCTCAGTTATAAGACTCCTGTTCAGCTAGTCTACAGTTGGTTATTCTGGTTGATTGTTCTATATTTTAGTTGTAATTGCAGTGTGGTCCTGGGAGGAGGGAGTGTACCTTCTACCTACTCTACTGCCATCTTCGATAATTTTGGATTTTCTATGACACATTGATATGTGTCTATCTTTTTGCCAATACCACACAATCTTGAACTATAGCTTTATGTAAGCCTTAAAAGAAGGTACTGTGAGTCTTTCAACTTTTTTCTTTTTCAACATTGAATTTTCCAATTCAAGAGCATGACAAATCTCTTTTATTTATGTCTTCTTTGATTTCTCTTATCAATGTTTTACAGTTAAGCATGCAGTTTTTATGCACATTTTGTTATATTTATGAGATCTGTTCAGAAAGTATCCAGCCATGTAATATGAAATATAGAGACATTTACTGAAGAAGATACAAGAAACACTGTACATAGGACAGTAATGCTTCAGTCATATTCAAAGTATGCATGTTGGGATCTCACACAGTTCTCCCAATTGCCATCAGCCAATCCATCATATTTTCCTGAATCTCATTGACAGTCTGAAGTCTCTTTGCTTTCAAAGGTGATTTTAGTTTAGGGAAAAGCCAGAAGTCACAGGACACCAAATCTGGGCTGTAAGGGGGACTGAGTCACCTGGGCAATTTGATGTTTCACCAAAAAACTCTGCACAAGATGTGACACATGAGCAGGTGCATTGTCATAATGAAGCTGCCAATCACCTATTACCTATAGCTGTGTCCTTCTGCATCATCTGAATAATTTGCTGAATAGTTAAGCAATGTTCAAGCTTAACTCAAAATTTGATGCAGATTCATTGCTCTACTCACTCAGTCATTTTGAATGCAATGGCCACACAGTACATATGCTCACTGACTACCACCTGCACTGACTAGTACAGTGAAATCATCATTGTTCACACATGCACATTCTTGTCCACTCTCCTTGGCTGCCAGGTTACATCGATGTTGTGCAAATCATTCTTGTTATATTAACAATGGCTGGACTTTTTCCAGACAAACCTTGTATACCTAAATATTTTATGCTTTAGGTGCTATTTAAAATGATAATTAAAAAATTTCATTTTCAAATTATTCACTGTAGGAATATAAAAATATAATTGATTTTGTGTGTTTACCTTATATTCTATGACTTTGCTAAACCCACTTATTAATTTTAGTACCTTTTTTATAGACTTTATTTGGGATATTCCTGTGTAGACAATCATGTTTTCTGTAAATAAAGATAGCTCTATTTCTTCTTACCCAATATGTGGATGTTTAATTTGTTTTCATACCTTATTGTACTGCCGAAGACCTCTAGTATGATATTGAATAGGAGTGGTGAAAGTAGACATCCTTACCTTGTTTCTTATCTTTTCTTTGGTTGAGAAACATAATACCATCCCTTATATTCCTAGTTTGTTGAGAGGTTTTTTTTAACAACATGAATAGATGATGAATTACTTTTCAAAGGCAATTTCTGTACTATGGAGATAATCATACAATTCTTTAGTCTGTTGAATTACATTGACTGATTTTTAAATTTTGAAACTAACTTGTACTCATGAGGTAAACCCCACTTGGTCTTGATGTATTATTTTTTAATACATTGCTGTATATAATTTGCTAATATTTTGTTGAGGATTTTGTATATATGTTCATGAAGTATATTGGTCTGTAGCTTTCTTCTAATGTCTTTGTCTCCTTTTTGGTGTCAAGGTAATGCTGACCTCCTTCCTCTTTTACTTTCTAAAACGGTTTGTACAGAATTAACATTTTTTAAAAGAAATGTTCTTTGGAATTCAGGGAATCCACCTGGGCCTGCAATTTTCTTTGTTTTAATGTTTTTAGCTATGATTTATTTTTAAAATGGATATAGTACTATTCAAGTTACCTATTATTTTTGAGAGCTGTAACTTTTCATTTTCTTAACATTGTCTCTCAAAGAGAAAATTATTTTACAGTAGTTATAGTACTTAATACAATAGACAATTGCAAGCAGTTGTAAGTTCTTGAGAAGCACAGGACAGTGAAACATTAATGGTTTAGGGAGATGAGTGTAATTCAGAATTTATCAAAGAAGGAGACTGGAGTTAAGGAGACGATCTAGCCAATGAGAGGGCAGAGGAGGTAACAGAGAAAATGAAGAAGAAAGTGAGCACTTGGAAATTACTTTAAATAAAGAATTAACAGAATTTAGTAATGTCCAGAAGTAGGTGAAATGGAGAAGTGCACTCAAGAATTAAAGTCTTTCAGAAGAAATGAGAAGAATGTCAATAGTGCAGATGCAGATGTCTTGATGGAAAAGCTAGCCATTTTAGAGGTCAAGGTCATGCTTCATCTTGGGATATGTTGAGTGTAGAGTTGCTATGGGACTTGTCAGCAAAATAGCATTGAAAGATATGACAATAGGAGAGATTCCTGAATTAGTGAAGTCAGGGTGCCTCTGAAGGATTGGGGAATCAGAGAGGGTTACTATATAAAATACAGGATGCTCAGTTATATTAGAATTTCTAATGAATAATGAATGATTTTTTATAAGTTTGTCTCAAATATTGCATTGGATATACTTATCTTAAAAATTTTTCATTGATTATCTTAAATTCAAATTTAACAGGGCATTTTATATCTCTATTGCTGAATCTGGCATAGATGTTGATCTCAATGGCCTTAAAAGAAGAGAGAGCATCAAAAGAGGATCGCAAAATTTTGGGAGGAATCTAAAAATTTCATTCAGTTAGGCTGAGGACAAGACTGATGATGACTTAAAGCAAACTCATATTATCCAAACCATATGCCAATTTTGGGGGCCATAAATGCAAATGTTAACTGCATGTGAGTTTTGCCCTCAAAACTCACATGTTAAAAATCATTTTAACCAAAGAAAATGACACACTAAACATAATATTAGTATATATTCAAAAACTTAAATGTAATTTCTTTAAAATAGCAAATCAGACATGTGCAGAAGTCCTTTTAGTCTGGGGCCTGATTCTCTATAGCAGCTCCCTGCTGCTGGAGGAGAAAAGAGCCCAGGGTCCTTTCAGGACTCTTGGTCTTTGGGGCATGACACCAATCAAGTGAGGGAAGGAGAAAAATCCCTTGGATCCATGCAGGGTTAATTAATCCAAAGAGGAAGTAATAGAAAAATACTCAATATACGAGAGTCTTATGAAGAAAATGAAGGAAAACCACAGAACAAGCCAAAGGCTGGTGAAGGCCAGCCTTCAGAAGATGTACCACAGGAGGCAGAAGGAAACCCTCAATTTCCTGAAGGAGGTGTAAGCCAGGAAGCAGAAGGAAACCTTAGTAACAGGCTGACCCATCCTGTCCAAGGATTTAAAGAGAAAAGTCCTGTTAGGTGTTTGGACGCTGAAGAAATGCTAAGAGGAGTAGATGAGTTAGAAAGGCTTAGGGACAAAATAAGAAGAGTAAGAAACAAGTTTGTGATGATGCATTGAAAGCAAAGTCATTCACACAGACGTCCTTAACCTGTGTACTTTAGACCTTGAATTCTATTTTTTTAATTTGATGTACAATCTGGCTCCCGCTTTCTTTCTGTTAGCATTTTCTGATGTATCTTCTACTTTTGTTTTACTTTTAATCATCTGGTGGAATTTTGTTTTATTTAGTTTCCTTGTTGCCAGTATTTGACAGGATTTTGTATTTTGACCCATTCTCCAGTTCTGTTTTTCAATTGGGACATTTCACACAAATGCATGAAAATATATATCTGTAAGGGTAAATGGAGGCAGTCTGGCTTCCTCACCCAGGTATCTGGGTAACTAAGGGAAGTAGTTTTTGTTTCACCTCGCAAAGTTGAAACACCCAGCCCATGGTCCCCACGCCTCCATAAGCAATGGGCTTTTCTAGGGTCTTCTCCAATCTCCTGTCGGGCTTTCTCCATGGTGTCAGATGTACCACTGACATCAGACCACTCCCTTGGGGTGGGGCCCGTGAGGCCATGGAGCTTACCACCAGGTGCCATGGCCCAGTCGTATCAGACCACCCATTGAGGCTCCCCTAGGGAGATCCCAGAGGCTTCTCCATTTTCGTACCACATGAATCCTGATGCTTACATCAATTGTGTTGCAGCCTATCAAGGCCTGGAAGGTCCACTCTAGATTCAGGGAGATGGAAGGAAATACACAGAGCTATGGGGAGGCTTTACATCCTTTATTCACAGGTGGGCAAGCCATGCACCCTGCAAGCTGCACATCCCTCTAGTGAGAAGCCCCTAGCTGCTAAAGTACTAGAGACAAACAAAGTCAGCAAAAAGCCAAAAAGTTATTTAACATAGCATAATTCTGCACATACAAGCTCACTTCATGTTATGGGAACTGTTTATTGGACACAGTCTCAAGGCTATGAGAACACTGCTTATCAGGCACATTCAAGGTTATGGTTGAAAACTGCTTCCCTTAGTTACCCAGACACCTGGGTGAGGAAGCCAGACTGCTTTCATTTACCCTACAGCACAGGTGGCAAACACAAGGCCCTCAGGTCCAATCCAGCCCTCCACCTTGTTTTAGATCTTGTGTCTACCCTGCAGCAGCACCGAGCTCCTTGCCCCTGGTTAAGGAATAGTTACATTTATACAGTCCTAAAGTTACATTTGGCCCTTTGAAGGCAACCACAGGCTGATGTGGCCCCTGGTGAAATGAGTTTGACACCCCTGCCCTACAGTATCCCATATTGTAAAGTAAAACATAACGAGTTACAAAACAACATATTTAGTATCAACTCACATTATGTAGGATAAAAATCCCAAATTGTGTTTGTGCATGTGTGTGTATATATGCATACATTGAGAACTTAACTGTGCTTATTTCTGTGTGATGTGAGTTTTCTTTTTGTTTATATGTATTTTTTAGTGAACATACGTCACAGACAGAATTAAAATTTTCTTAATACCTAACAGAATCAAGTAACTTGCAACAAGCTTATAAGGGCAAGGGGGATGCCTAAACTCTTGATGAAATAACCACTAACATGTAAACTTTAAATCACCTCTAGATCTCTTAGCCAGAGGAATAAAACTGGCAATTATTACAGACAAATAAAATAGCAGATCATAATAATAATCTTATCAAAAGAAGATAATGTGAAAAACAGAGTGAAATACCATAAAAGTGGCATTATAGGCTTTCAAGTAATTTGTTTTATGGGATAAATAAAGACTACATGCCAGATACAAAGAGGTGTGCCTTAAGATATGTATCTTCACGACAATGCTTCCAGGTAAGTATTATTATTCCCTTTTCACTAATGAGGAAGCTGAAGCTAAGAGAGTTTTAGTCTCTTACCTGAGGTAACAAAGTGTGGTAGATTTACACTGTCAATTTAGCTAAATTGCAATTATGTTTCCTAAGATTCCCTGATTTGTACGATTCTCATTTAAAGTTGTTGCAAGATAAATCTGTGCAAGCTTTGTAATGTGTAAGTGAGGCAGCAGTGCACATTCAAAGTGCACTATTGCTGATCTCCTGGCTCACCTTGTTGGCTTTGGGCAGCAAGCAGTTCTTTCAGTTTCTGCCAATCTTCTCTTTCAGGCACTCTCAATCCTAGGCTGGATTACATGCAGTGAGAGACAATAAAAGCCAACACACCGTGTTACCATTCCATGTCCAGTTTTTCTTACCAACAGCCTTCCTTTCTGGTCTGGAGTGATGTCAGGGCCACCAGCTGAGGAATCAGCCTTCCACAGAGCCCTTTATAGGCTCCCAGGTTAGCTACTTCATTTGATCCTCCAATTATCCTCTCCTTTACATAGCTTTCCTACCACAACTTCTCCCACAGTGGTGTAAGGTGTAATCTTTATAATGAATCTCTCATTCCACATCACTTCTAGTGGTTCTGCCTTCCTGATTGAACTATTAACTGATACATGCAGCAAGCAAATTACTGAGTTGCTTCTCAAACCCAGATCTGTCTGACTCTTAAGCTCATCTCAGCCATCCTCTCAACTGAAAAAAAATTAGCATTTTTGTTTGAATGACATTATCAAGTATGGCTTATTGTTATAGATGTTATGATTGCTTAGTGTTTATCTAGCTGAAATAGGTAGGTTTCATGGTCATTTAATCTTCTCGTGTTTCCCTATACATTCTATTTTGAATTATAGTCACTGTGTTTACATGATCTCTAGTACTGTATGATAAAGTTCTTTGAGGACCAAACAAAACTTTCTTATTTTCCCAAAGTTTCAGCTATAATATTGTGCAAATTGATGGTACTCAATAAGTGTTTCTGACTTTTAATACGAGTAGCTTAGTTCCTTGAAAAATATGTCAAATAGTACCATATCAGAATATAAACTTACATTTGGGGATAGTAGGTATATGTCATAATATGTGGAAGAGATGTTAAGTTGGGATGTATAGAAAGATGAACAATTTAAAATAGGAATTTGACTACTATCCAAAATGTTGGAATGTTCTTGTTACAGGCTGAAGCTATGCTTCAGGATGAAAGGCAGAATCCTTCCCATCTTGAAACTGTGGATTTATTGTAGAGATTTTTGCTACATGCTACTAAAAAAATACCTGTTCCATTATAAATAAAGTAGCGCATCCATCAGTTTTCTTAGTCACTAGAAACAAACATTGACTGATTTGTTCAGAAAAAATCTCTGGGAGATTCAGAGAATGAAGCTTTTGGTAAGTGAAGCCAGCTCACTGGAAAAAAAAATATGTTTTCTTAATTTCTATAATGATTATAGACATGACATACCTTTAAGTTTAATCTGTATTATTAACATTTCACCATCAATTTAACTTTAGACAATCAACAAAATAATAAATAAAGCCCTGATTTGCAGTGTTTACTAATTTCTGTGGTATAAATACTCCCACCACAGCTGATATCAAGTTCTCAATGTGATATCAGTGGTCATAGAATTGGGAAAAGATATACCGTACAGATGCAATAGATGTAAATAACCTTAAGTTCATAGATAACAGTAAAATAATTAGGAAATGATGAGTTTTAAATATTTATTATCTTTGTTTTATATATAATTTATTTAATAAGTTTATATAATTTAATAGAATTAAATTTAATGACTGATTCACAAAATTCCTAAAAATTTAGCAACTGAATTTTATAAGCTGGTATGGTTGGCTCTATCTAGTAAGCCAATGCTTTCAGGCCACCCAGCCAGAAAACACCACCCCAAATCATCCACTGCACAGCTCCATGGAAGACAGCACTGCACATGAATGAACGAATAGCATGTAACATAGCTGGACACAGACTTGTCACTAGCTGGGCGCAGGAGGGTACTGCTAGAACTACTGCCCCTTGTCAGTTCCAGAAATGGCCACAGTTGGCATCTGTCACCAGAGCACAAGACTCTTGTGTCTTCTTATCGCTAGCTTGTAAGACCTTGATTGGTAGATGCATCTCACTGACAGCTCTCACTTAGGTACAGGGAATTTTAAAAACAAGTATTTCATGTTTTCAGCTTAGAAGCTAACATTTCTCCAAAAATGTTAAAGGCTTGAGGGTTTCTCCAAAAATTGAAAAAGAGTTCAGCTATTGGATGGCAAGAAGATAACAAGAGTCTACCCAGTTCTACACATCATTCCTTAAACTGCCTCATATTAGCATATGATCTTCTTCCATTATTTAAACTTTCAAAAGTGGAAGAAAGAAGAAAAGGAAGAAAAGAAGGAAGGAGAGAGAGAAGAAGAATGTTGGAAGGAAAGCAATGATTCTGACATGATGAGTAACCTCC
Organism: Anoura caudifer; assembly: GCA_004027475.1. NCBI lineage: Eukaryota > Metazoa > Chordata > Mammalia > Chiroptera > Phyllostomidae > Anoura > Anoura caudifer. The sequence continues at coordinate 2,412 of PVKU01015960.1, read as the reverse complement.
AATGCCGAGGGAAAATGTGTTCCCCTCCTTCCCCAGGTGGTCAACCCAAAGTCTCTTTAGTAACTGCATCCAGTTCCAAGTTAGGCCCTCAGGATGATGTGCATTCCTCTTCTAGTTTTATCACCATCCCTCTCAATATTCTGTTACCTGTAGACTAAGTTATAAGGTTAGTCACTAGATTAATTTAGAGCCTATTTTATATAGAGAAAAAATAGAACATTAAAAATTTATAGCTATATACTTGAGTTAGGAAAGAAGAAAATAACCCTTACTTATATTATGAATCACCAGGCTAAAGTAGGTATTAGGTAGTATGATTTTCCTTCTCTACTATGTTCCCCTTGCCTTTAGCTGATTGGGATTCTTAAACCAAAAAAGATGATTCAAACCAACATTCCTGAAAAATCTGAGCCCCTAATGACCTTGCATAGATAGGGTTTTTATAATTTTCATCATTGCTAAGGTGGTAGTAGGAAGTGACCTGATGTATCCTCCGGAATCAGTGCATACTCTTCCCTTACCCTTTATGTAGTGGCAACCTTATTTTTCCTTAGCAGTCAGGAGTATTCACCCCAGAAGACAATGTTATGCTTTCTTGAACTGTTATTCACTGGCATGAGAAGCCTGAATTGACCATGTAACATTCTCAGCTTATAATTCAAGGGAACCAATGGTTTGCCTCTAGGGGAAGCATTTTGCCCTTGGGTACTAAGACCTCTATGCCAGAGCCCAGTATCACTGGGTAGGAAGCAAACACTGTGCAGGATCATTAAGGATAACAGTAAAAGGTTTCACTCTTACTTCCACCTTTTTGTCCCCAAATCCATCTATTGTAGCTGTGGGAGAATTGGTTGTTGGTTTGTTGCATCCCCTAAGAGAGCACTTGACACTGTTGTGTCAAGGACATGTATTTTTGTCTTAAACAGACTATTCCACCATTATATAAAGCCAACTTCTTCCGGGTGATGTACGATTAGTGAATCCCATGAATATCTGCTCACTGTCTTGCTTCTTCTATAAAGGGAATTTAATTTTTGATAATATACTATCTTTTAAAGACACTTATCAGCTTCACTGACTATATGAGTGACTTAAAAAGAGATGTGAAAGGAATCCTTATTCTTGCCTGATTGGTTTGTTATGATAACCCTATCTCTGTGATCCTTGAGGGATGGAGTTTTGCTTTTTGGTGACTTTCTAGTATAGAGAGGTACACAGGGGATGCTACAAGGGCTCAGAATGTGACCCCTCCTACCTTAATAGCTTTTGCTTTTGCTATGATAAGGAGTCATTGTGGAGATACTTCTAGATTTTCAGTTGATCTATTCCTTTATGATTTTTGCAACAGAGGAACTAAACACAATATGGGCTCAGGGTACTACCAGGCCTATGTGAGAAAAACTCAGATCATAACTTTATTCTTTATTTTTGTTTATTCATTAAATACTATTAAGTATTAAATATATGCAAGGCATTGTTCTGGCTGCTTGTGAAACAGCAAGGAACAAAACATACATGCTTTCCTTATGGAGTTTATTATTATAAAAAGGAAATAAATTAGCTAACTAAATAATATAGTACATTAGAAGACAACACATTCTATGCAGCAAAAAGTAAATCGAGAAAGAGGCATAGCGGACTTCTGGCCAAGATGGAGGCGTAGGCAGACACACTATGCCTCCTCGACAACCAAAATTAAGGACAACAAAGATTTAGAAACAAGAAAACAACCAGAACTCAGAAAATTAAACTGTTTGGAAGTCCAACAACAATTCATCCAGACCGGTAAGAGGGGCGGAGTTGCAGCAGGAAAAAGCAGAGGTGCGGACCGGGCACACAGGCAGCAGTGGCTGGCAGCCCCCAGGTGCACAGGTGGCGACTAGCAGAACCCGGGCATGGGGTGGCAACTGTGCGGGACCCGTGAGGCCGCACAAGGCAGCTGGCTGACCAGGTGGTCCCACATTCATGCACAGATAATCCAGGCAAAGGGAAAGTGGTGGAACGGACTGGAATCCAAGAGTGAGCAGAGCAAGCTCCATTGTCTCCTCTCAGACCCCACCCCCACATACAGCATCACTACCCAGGGACTGGGCTGTCCCACCCTGGGGAACACCTGAGGCTCCACCCCTCACTACCTAACAGCCACGACTAGACCAAAAAAAAAAAAAAAAACCCCAGAAACCCAGAAATGAAAATGGCTCAAACCGGAGAACAAATCAAAGCCCCAGAGCCAATTTATCTAAGCAATGAAGAGATTGCCAACTTATCAGATGTGCAATTCAAAACCCTGGTGATCAGGATGCTCACAGAATTGGTTGATTTTGCTCACAAATTAGATGAAAAAATGAAGGCTACAATAAGTGAAATGAAGAAAGATGCATGGGGAACCAACAGAGATGGGAGGAAAACTGG
>PVKU01015959.1:0-16359 GCA_004027475.1 Anoura caudifer | reverse complement strand
CTCAAAGCAGCTGGCTGACCAGGTGGTCCCACATTCACATGCAGATAATCCAGGCAAAAACAGGGAACAAGACAGGACTCACAACCCAGGGCCCCAACGCTGGGAAATAAAACCTAAAAGCACCAAGGCCCTGCCCCCATATACAGCATCACTACCCAGCTACTGGGCTGCCCCACCCTGAGGAACACCTAAGGCTCTGCCCCTCACTACAGAACAGCCACGACCAGACCAAAAAAAAAAAAAAATGGCTCAAATGGGAGAACAGATCAAAGCCCCAGAGCCAATTCATCTAAGCAACCAACAGATAGCCAACCTATCATATGCACAGTTCAAAGCACCAGTTATCAGGATGCTCACAGAATTGGTTGAATTTGGTCACAAATTACATGAACAAATGAAGGCTACAATAAGTGAAATGAAGAAAAATGCACAGGGAACCAATAGTTCGCTGATGGGAGGAAAACTGGGACTCAAATCAATGGAGTGGACCAGAAGGAAGAAAGAAACAAACAAACAGAAAAGAAGGAAGAAACAAGAATTCAAAAAAATGAGGAGAGTCTTAAGAACCTCCAGGACATCTTTAAACGTCCCAACATCCGAATTATAGGGATACCAGAAGGGGAAGAGGAAGAGCAACAAGTGGAAAAGTTATATGAACAAATAATAAAGGAGAACTTCCCCAATCTGGCAAAGGAAATAGACTTCCAAGAAGTCCAGGAAGCTCAGAGAGTCCCAAAGAAATTACACCCAAGGAGGAACACACCAAGGCACATCATAATTACATTAGCCAAGATTAAAATGAAGGAGAGAATTCTAGAGCAGCAAGGGATAAGGGGACAGTCACCTACAAAGGAGTTCCCATCAGACTGTCAGCTGATTTCTCAAAAGAGAACTTCCAGGCGAGAAGGGGCTGGAAGGAAGTATTCCAAGTCATGAAAGTCAAGGACCGACATCCAAGATTGCTCTATCCAGGAAAGCTTTCATTTAGAATGGAAGGGCAGATAAAGTGCTTCTCAGATAAGGTCAAGTTAAAGGAGTTCATCATCACCAAGCCCTTATTATAGGAAATGTTAAAGGGACTAATCTAAGAAAAAGAAGATTAAAAAATATGAACAGTAACATGACAGCAAACTCACAATCATTAACAACCACACCTAAAACAAAAACAAAAGCAAACTAAGCCAAAGACTAGAACAGGAACAGAATCACAGAAATGGAGATCACATGGAGGGTTAGCAACGGGGAAGTGGGAGGAGGAGAGAGGGGGACAAGGTACAGAGAATAAGTAGCATAAATGGTAGGTAGAAAATAGACAGGGGGGAGGCAAGAATAGTTTGGGAAATGTAGAAGCTAAAAAACTTATGACACATGGACATGAACTAAAGGGAGAGAATGTGGGTGGGAGAGGGTGTGCAGGGTGGAGGGGAATGATGCGGGACAAATGGGACAACTGTAATAGCATAATCAATAAAATATAATTTTATAAAGTAACATCCAAAGAAAACCCAACCAAAACAGCAAGACAAAAACAGAAAGAGAAAGAGACACTGAAGGTCACTATTTCATTATTAAACATAGACGTAAAAACCCTAGATAAAATATTAGCAAATCTAAATTGATCAAGGATAACAGAACAAAAACACATCACGGCCAAGAAAGGTTTATTTAATTCGAGGAACAAAAAGATGGTTTAACATTAGAAAATGTATTATGTAATTCACATATAAACAAATGAAAGAAAAAAACCCATATGCTCATCTTAACAGATGTAGGGAAAAAACACAACATGATAAAATCCAGCACCCAGCAGTGCTTAACCTAAGAAAGGATGTCTAGCAAAAGCCTGCAGCCATGATTACACTTATCGGTGCATTGATACATTGGTACATTGACACATTTACACTGGTACATTGGCACACTTATTGGAAACATTAGAAGCATTCCACTCAGATCTGGTAACAAATGAGAATGTTTGCAGTGACTAGTTCTGGTACATATGGCACTGGAAGCCCTAGTCCTAGGAAGGGAAACAAGACAATAAAATGGGATGAATTTATAAAGATTAAAAAGAAAAAAATTTAAGAAATTTAAGAAAATTTCTTCAGAAATTTCTTTCTTAAGACATAAAGAAAGAGGGGAGAAAAATTTGCCAGCATCTGCAGACGATAAAACTGTGGATCGTCCTGGAGTATGGAACATGGTGCAGTGAATCGTGCTCACCCACCTCCTCCCAGCAACCACCAGTCCAACCAAAGAGTAGTGACAGGTGAATGTCAAAAGAAAAAAAAAGTCTCAGACAATCTGAAATATAAAAATAATATCCCCATACAAGAACAAGCATGGAAATGCACAATGGCCTTGGATGCCAGGTCTGGGAGAAGGCGGTGGCTGTGGGCATTAAACTGTCAGGTGCACAAGTGCTCCATGTCAGGTGTGCAAGACCAGCCCCAGGCAGGCCTGCCTGTGGTAGCCAGTGCTGCACGGGCCTCCCCAACTCAGGAAAGGAAGCTAAAAACAAAGTCAATACAAACAAATAATAGCTATTGACTTTTTTGCTGGGGCTCTAGCTTTAGTTCAGGAGGCAGGACGGAAAGACGAGGCCCCACTACTGGGAGCTGAGATGTGGACCCGGCTGGAGGAGTGCGTCTGCCAACAGGGTGGCGAGACGGAGAGTCACGTACAGAGAGAGGCCAAAAACGAGCTCTTCACTGAAACGTAAAATGAAGTTAATTTACTGTGTTAGTAGTCAAGGTAACATTACATTTTGGGGTGGCAGTGACTGAGAAGGGGTACAGAGTGGATTCAGGATGCTATGAATGTTTAATTGTTGATCTTGATGATGGTTACACAAGTGAATTCACTCTGAAAATTCATTAACCTGTGTATTAATAATCTGTGTAATTTTCCGTACATGTGTTGTACTTTAATGAAAAGTTTATTTTAAAAAAGGCTACAAGCCTTAAGAAGCTCAAACCCTCCCTTTCTAAGCTGTAATTCTTACATAAAGAGCATTGCAGTTTTCATTAGGACTCTGTAGCCTGCAGAAATAACTGCTTGATTCATTTCACTAGCAAGCACTTTTGTACTTTTTCATGAATAAATAAAAAAGAATGGCTCCAGCAGGCCTATTACTTTCCTTTGATGTTTTTGGTAATGAAAGGCTAGTCTTGGTTTTTGGACAGTCCTGCCACACTGCCCATGGTCTCTCTCATGAGATGTACCTGAGAGCTATATTGCATGGACTGTGCTCTCTCTACCTTCAAAAAGAGATCAGTCACCCAGGTTTGTGGAGGGTCCACCCAGGTTTGTGCACCTTGTTGCCCGTCAAAATTTCACCTTTTCAAAGGGAACCAGTGTGTCTCTGCTTTGTAGTTTAGGTAGTTTTAATATAGAAAACAGTGTGCCTATATTAAACAAATTGCAATAGTTCTCCCACAGAAAATCAGGTAGTATGATAGATTAATCTGTGTGGCTTTGTGAATTTTATTTTTTATTTTCTGTGCCCCAATCTTCCTTTTTTTTTTTTTCCCTGTTTAGGAAAAAAAAAATTTGGCTGGTTGTCTTTGTTGGTGTCACTGCATCTGTTTTACCTTTATAAAAATTTAGTATGGTTTATTCATTAAGTATAAAAATGTACTTAGGCTGATTATTGTTCTATGTCTGATCACTGCCAGTGAGCTTTGGACTGTTACCCAGCTACCAAGAATGGCTGAGGGGCTCCTCTACGCACTATGTCAGGAGTTGGCAGCCATGGCCCAAGCCAAAGCAGGCCCACCACTTTAGTTTTGTACACTCAGGAGCTAAAAATGGTTTTCACATTTTTTATTGATTAACAATCTAGCCCTGGCTGGTGTGGCTCAGTAGACTGAGCACCGGCCTGTAAACCAAAGGGTGGCCGGTTCAATTCCCAGTAAGGGCACGTGCCTGGGCTGCAGGCCAGGTCCCTAGTAGGGAGCATATGAGAGGCAACCACACATTGATGGTTCTCTCCCTCTCTTTCTCCCTCCCTTCCCCTCTCTCTAAAAATAAATAAATAAAATCTTTTAAAAAATCTAAAGATCAATAACATTTCATTACACAAAAATTATATGACACTCAAATTTCAATGTCCATAAATAACATTTTTATTGCAACATTAATTTGTTTTCAAATTATTTATGGCTGTTTCCTGCTATGATGGCAGAGTTAAGTAGTTGCCACAGGACGGCATGGCCCACAGAATCTAAAATATTCATTATCTGCCAATTTACAGAAAATGTTTGTTGACCTCTGCTGTATATAAGGCACCTACACTGATTAAGATCAAGAATATTTCCAAGAGAATGAGGTGTGCCAAACAGTAAATAATGCAAAGGAATGGATATTGTCACTATGACCATAGAATTCATGGCTTCCAAAATATATTTGAAATTTACAAAATAATGTAGTTGACATTTTTGTTTATATGCAGCTAATACTGACAAAGCTCCAACAGTGCACACACAATGGTTTGGATTTTAATCATTTCATTTTAAAATAATGAGAATGATTACTCAAACCACACATAGAAATTATTACTACTTTTTTTACCGTCACAGCCCATCGCTGTTTGGTTTTTCTTGTGTTCTGGTAAATCAGTTTTTATCATCCTTCTTCATTATTTCATGAGAAACATTGGAAGGAATTGTTTAATGTTCAAAATTTAGAAAAAAAATTTAAAGTGTTCTTCTCATGACTGCAATCAACTGGATTTATCACCATTGAGGGATATCAATGTTTCCAGATATTTCAGTAGAAAATTTCTGTTATTTTAATTTTTATTTATTTTAAACATTATTGATAACTAATTTATGTATATAAAACTTATGTTCTTTTATAGTCTTTCCAATGTAAAGACAATACCTCTATCCTGAAAGCTTCTATATTTCTTACCAGAGCTAAGATTCCATTATTCAGTTTGCTAATCTAGTATTAGACATTAGCAAGTTAATTTGGATATTATTTCATTGCTAAACATTAGTTCTAACTTTTTCACAAAGTCTGATTTTCATATTCCCGATGTCTGTTTAGTTAAACTGATGTTTCCTCAAGGACCTATGTTCCATGGCATATTCATAATATAAACCATAAAAGTAAAAAAGAATGTCTAAATGATGTGTTTGTGAACCTAAATGAGATTAATGTAAATATAGCCACATTTCCCTTCCCAAAGTGTTCATTAATTTGATTTTTAAAAATGTATACTGGTTGTGTAAAGATGATATATTTTCTGAGGCTAGCAAAACAGAGATAATTATATGTTAAAAATGACTGGGAACCAGAGGTAAACTTTCTTGTATATGGGTAAAATCAAGGCAAATGGTACTGGCCGAAAAGAATTCTTATAATCCTCTAAATATTAAAACAGTAGAAAAGCATTATTAATTTTTTTGTAGTGTCCTAGGTTTTTATTCTTAAAATTAACTCTGGAAAATAAATGGTAATACTCACTCAAATTGTTTTGAAACTACATTTACATTTTTATAAAAAATAAGTCATGACCACAAAAAGGCATAAAACTTGATTTTTGTAATATTTGTGCTTAAAATTTTCTAGGTTTTTTTTTTTCCAGCATGGTTCAAATTACTTTAATTTAATAAATCTTTTTCAGTGTCTCGTACGCGTCAAACACTGTAGTAGTCTCTGAGGAGTATACAAAGTTATTCAATGTGTAGATCTGGTTCTCAAGGTGTTCACAGTCCAACAGTTGATGTGCAAGGTGGACAATGTCTCCCCGGCCAGAGATATCAGGTGGGGTTATGAGGAGAAAGCTTTAAAGTGGCAGTTTGAGATCTGATTAAAGGGAAAACACTGAATAACACACTTGTAGTTTGAACTTTATTCTGTACTCATTAAAAACTTTTGAGGAAATGGCAATTATGATTATGGTTCTGCTTAAAAACCATAAAGAAAAATTTGAGCAAGTTGTCTTTTGATTTATTTGTTTGATTTTATTGTGTTATTTTTCTCCTTTGAGCTACTATTCTCATCTACGTTAAGTAATGAGGGGAAAGATGAAACTAATAATATTAAATATTGTATATTAATGACAGTTTGACATCACTATTATCTTATTCTTTCTTGAAATGTTTTACTGCTTTTATTGTTATAGACAGACTTTTGAGTAAACATATCAAACTGGAATAATTTGATGTCAATGTTCAGGGATTTAACAAAAATAAAAATAATGATTTTTCAAATAAACAAATAAATGGCCTACAAACAAAATGCTTACATACAAAAAGAGTTCAAATGTTTACAAAAACAGTCAATAAAACCAGTAAGTGTATTATGAATTCGTTCCAGGTAAAATAAAGTTTAAAAAACCTTTGACATAGATTTTAAAATAAGTATGCTGAGAATATGCAAGGATAAAAATACAGAGCATAATAAATTCTGGAAGCAAAAACAGGCATAAATAATAGAATAAGAGTTATAAGAAAAAGTTTATTAGAAAATTGAAAATAAAAAAGAAAGTCATTGAAAAAATAAGTCAACCCTATGATGTCTAGTACAGATATAAAAGAAACTTTTTAAATACAAAAATGCACTTAAAAGGTACACAATAAGTGGAGAGGCTCCAACATTATTTACCTAATAGTTGTTCTCTAAAGGAAGAGAATGAGATAAGGAGCAATATTTTGAAAACATAATTTCCAAGAATGAATTCACTAATTAAAAATTGTTCTTAGGATCATGAGCAAGATAAAAAATAAATCAATCTATACTAGGCAGAATATAGTATAAATTGTAGAATATTAATGATAAAAAGATATTCTTAAAAATTACCAGACAAATGCACTTGGAAACTAAAAAGAGATGGATAATTTTATAGAAAAATATAATTTACCGAAAATTATTTAAGAAATAGAAAACCCAAATAAACCTACTAGCATCAAAAAAAAATGGAATTGGCAAGCAAGAGTCTTCTCTTACCCTAAAATCCACCAGTGTTAGATGGTTTAATTCAAGAACTCCACCAAGCCTTTAAAGTACAGATAATCTTTATCTCATAAAAACTGCTTCACCCTGGCTGGTATGGCTCAGTGGACTGAGCACTGGCCTGTGAACCAAAGGGTTGCCAGTTGGATTTCCAGTCAGGGCACATGCCTGGGCTTGGGCCAGGTCCCTGGTGGGGGACATGCAAAAGATCACCACACATTGATGTTTCTCTCCCTTCTCCTGTCTCTTAAAATAAATAAAAAAATCTTTTTTGAAAAACTGTTTCATAGAATAGAAACTTATTTTATGAGGTTATAATAACCTTAGTATCAACACCAACAAGGGAAATACAAGAAAGAAAATAATAGGTTAATTTCCTTTGTTAAAGTATATTCAAAATAATAAATATAAATATGTATTAAAATAAAAATAAATGTTGGAAAATCAAATTCAACATTGTATTAAAAAATGAAATGGAAGGAAATTTGACTTTGGGTGTTGAACATACAATGCAATATACAGATGAGATGTTACAGGGTTGTACACTTGAAACCTGTATAATTTTATTAACCAATGTCACCCCAATAAATTCAATTAAAAAATAAAAATAAAAAGCATACTCTGAAATAAAAATAAATAAATAAAATAAGCCTGGCTGGTGTGGCTCAGTGGACTGAGTGCTGCTGACACCTGTGAACCAAAAGGTTGCTGGTTTGATTCCTGGTCAGGGCATATGCCTGGGTTGTGGGCCAGGTCCCTGGTTGGGGGCATGGGAAAGGCAGCCAACTGATGTTTCTCTCTCTCTCCCTTCCCCTCTCTCTGAAAACTAAATAAATAAAATCTTCTAAAAACAAAAGAATTAAATTTAAATTTTTTAAAATATGCTGTGACCAAAGGATTTGACCCTGGTGATCTTAGTCTAATTGGACTAGTCCATAGGATTTAGAAAAAAATATGAGAGATTATCTTTATAGGATGATTGCTTAAGCAAGACAACAGAAGCAGAAATCATAATAAGAATTGAGACAACAATGTAATATTATTTTTCCTACCAGATTAACAATGTGAAAAACATTTGATATTACAAAGTATTGGCAGAGAGGTAGGGAAATAGCTATGTTCACACACTAATAAGTAGTTATAACTTCTTTACAGGGCAATTTTTCTCACATCTATCAAAAATGTATAAGATGTAAGTCCTTTCAGATCTAGAATAAAGTGTATAAACAGCCATTTTTAAAAAAGCAAGATAGCTCTGTGTGTTGATATGGAAGGATTGCTCTGTCTCTCTCTCACACACACAAATATGTATATATGGAGGTCATTTTATACACATACACAAATAAATGACACATGAAACTAGGCAGCACCTTTTAAAAGCAGCCCACCGAGACATACAGTAAATACACTCATGCAAGCTGAACTTTGGAGCAGGGAAGGAGTGCTGAGTAGAGTAATGAAGTGTTGCAGGGGAGATAGGCATCATGGAAGCTCTCTTGGAAGCTGTAAAGAGCTGAAATGAATGAAAAGCTAGGAAGAGAAACTCCAGGCAGAAGGAAGACCACAGTCTAAAACCGGGGAAAGAGAAATAAATGTCGTGTGGAGATGACAGAAAAGCAGTCCGCTGTTGGGGGGGGGGGGGACACGGGAGCTTTCCAAGGGTGGTGCCGCTGCTGCGGGCAGGTAGGGATTTTCACTAGTTGGAGAATCTCAATGCCACAGGAGAGTTTCGCTTTGCTATATCAAGCACGCAGTGGGTGGGGTATTTAACGGGAAAGGTAGAATGCAAATGGCATCTGAAGGAAGTTGTCTTAACCATCACCCAACATTGTCAGAGATGAGCTATCAGTGTTCTGCCAGGAAGGATGATAAACCTGAATTGGAGTTGAGTCGGTGATATGAAAAAGGATGTCAGACAAGCTCAGTGACAAAATCTGTAGTTTGGAAAATTTTAATTTTAATATTAGATATATCTTGGAATGGTGAACATTTATCGGGTAAAAATAAATAACATCTTGGAATTAATTAAAAAAAAAATTTTTTTACAGTCATCCTGACCTGTGCAAGGTGAAAATGAATAATGAGGGTTTTAGAACAATTAGTAAAACAACTAGGGGAAGTTCAGCTTTCCTGACTTGAGAAAGCGCCCTGATTACCATTGTTGCCATTACGATCTAGGGCTTGTTCTCCCTCTTGTAACTTCACCTCCAGAGAGAGGGCTTTCAGGGGATTTTCCAAAGGTTAGCACTGCATATGCAGTGGTTTGAGAAACAGAATCATTCCACCCAACGCCTGAGTCCCTGATTTACCTGCACTTCTAACGCTGAACCACAGAAGGAGGCCCCATGACCAGAAGCAGCATCTCTCCCAGAGGCCTGGGCACATGGCTGAGCGGAAAGTCTCAGAGCTGGGGTGACATCAAGTAGCCCAGACGTTCACAATCTCGAACACCAAACACCTCCTGAGGTCTCACTAATAATTAACCAGCCTCCTGGCCTGTAAAAGAAAAAATAAACTGCCTAATTGTTTAACCACCACAGTTTTTCGGTTTCTTCTTCTCAGTAAAAATAAATACACTTTTCATTTTCTTTTCTTTATTTTTTAAATCAGGGGACATTGAAACACATTGTCCTTCCTCTCTGAGCCGAACATCATCAGGAAACTATTTCCTGTACCTCTCCCACTTCCCATTATAAAATGTTAGTAAAAACCAAAGCAGAAGTCTTTCATCTCTAGGTAACAACAAAACCCTCATTGTACTGGAATTATCTGTGGATGTGTTTGTCTCCCTAAGAAGACTCTAAGCAATTTGAGGGCAAAGATCTTCTCTTTACATTTTTTAATCCCCAGTACCTACCACAAGCTGAGCGAATGACACGTGTTCAGTGTACTATATTTAACGGGCAGAATGAAAGAAGATGAAGTTTGCCTCTAGAGAGTACTAGTCTTTCAGAGAGTCTTGGGGCTAGAAGTGAAATCCGACCATTTAGGAAGAAATGTTCAACTTCTTGAATTCACAAATAAAGTGAATAGTAGAAAAAGAAAATGACCTTACAGAGACCCTGTTGCAATAAGTGGTAGAGCTGGCCTGAAACCAGGGCATTTCCAGTGTTCCTTGTGGCTTCTCCCACCCAAAGGATTGGCAGAAACCACAAGCAGCTAGTTCAGGCATGCCTGGGAAAAGGGAAGGGCAGGGCGCTTGCCCAGCTCCTTAATTTGTAACACTGCAATATGATGCAGAGAACCTGCCCACAGGGCCAGCATCAAAGTTTCTGGGCCACAGCTCTATGAAGTGAGTCCTGTCCACAAACATGTTTCACACAGTTTTAGGGCACAGAGAGGTTAAGTAACTTGCACAGGGTCATGCAGACTTGAGATTTGAAGCAGGACAAGCTAGCCCTGGGGACCATGCTCTGAACCACTGTGCCAGACAGCTACAGTCCCTGAAGAGGCTTTGGTACCGTGCCAGCGTGGCTGTGCCAGGCCTGATGAAGATGGGGATAAGATGATTTAGGGGGGCTGGCCCTTGCTTCCCCTCATACGTATGATCCCGCTGATCAAGCTTTGCTGCCCCTGGGAAGGAGCATATAAATGGGGCAATAAATGGGGCTCTACTGAAGGCTGTTCTGATGTCAGAGACCAAGTCAGGTGTATTCGTTCAGGTACTCAGAGCAGAAGATGCCAAGATGGGACTAGATGAGCAAGAGAATTATTGGATAACACTTGTGAAGAATGAGAGAAGTAAAGAAGACAAGGAGAGCCTTTAGACCCTGATGCAGGAGACAGGGGAGGAAAGAAAATTACACAGAAAGAGTCTTGGACTGCCCCAAAGTGCCTAGAATGTTCCGGCCAGAGCAACAAGGAATCCTCAAGCTGAAGTCTCCTGTTACAGCTGTCTAGTGTCTTACAGTAATGAGCCTGTATTTGCAGCCCCACCCCACTGAGTCATTAGCAGGGGTCAGCTCCAGCACGAAGACAAGGCAGGGTAGGGGGAGTCCAGAAAGGCAGCAACTGAGACCATCTCAGATTAGGCTCCGCACAGGAGGAGACTGAGGGTTGGCCATTTTCATGGCCACCTACAGCGAGGCCAGAGTTGGTATGTCAAGTCAGTTAATCTAGCAATTTCTTATCTGTGGCATTGATACTAGTGACCTTTTAGAGAACACTTTTCCTTTTGCATTCATCATCTACTACAGTGCTCTCCAAGTGGGAATGGATTGGTCCCATCCATGACCACCTGCTTCAGAATCCCCCAGGAACTTGGAATACTTTGCTAGATCTGTCCCCAGTGACCATCTTCAGGGTTGGGCCCAGGACTCTGCAGTTCCAGAGGGTTCCTCAAAGAATTAGATGCATGCTAGAACCACTCATCTTCTGTTAATTCTTACTGTAGTCATTTCCATTTTACCAGCGAGGAAACTAGGATTCAGAAAGGCCAGTGGCCTGGGGAATACTGCTTGAGAGCCAAGTGTAACCACACAGGCACTTCATTTCTTCAATATGACCTTTTCTCCTTTCTTTCCTTTTGGTTCACACTGGCCTTGTCCGGAACCCTGACTCACCCAACTCCCTCTCCCTTGCATGTCCACTCCCTTAATCATTAAGCTCTTGGGACAATGAGGTTCTGTTCAGAATCGAACAATCTTAGGAACAAAGCCTTGGGTCTGTTGACCACGGAGACAGAGTTTCAGTCAAACTCCAGATAACTCTAGACTTCAGTTGTGTTTCAGGTCCAGACCTCGAAAAGCAGAATGACTCACCGACCACACCCTCAAAAAACTGGATAGAGCAGTGCCATGGCTGACATCAGGACCAAAGACAATGATCAACTACCCCTATCCTAGGGCCAGCCAGTAAGTAGAGACCACAACCCTAACTCTGTTAGTTACCATGATTAATGATTTCTTCCCTATATAACTCATTCCTTAGAAGCCATTAGGGAGCCAGGTCTTGGAGCAATCACTCACCTGTACTTCCAGGTTGGGAGCCATTTTCTTAAATAAACCTTTACTTTCTTTGCTGCAAACTCCTATTTGTGTTTGATTGGACTTTGAGACGTGCAGGTGAATGAACCCCTCTAGTTGGGTAACACAGGAAGAGGGGTGACATTATTTTAGGAGTTGAGGATAGAGATCTTTCTACCCGCAGACACTGAGGGAAACACCAATTGATTTTCAGTGTATATGCTCCATCTCCCCCAGGGAGAATGTCATCCTCAGGAGGGCAAAATTCTGGGATGATTTTCTAACTGTATTGTCCCCAGCGCCTAGTACAATGTCTGCCACATAGCTGTTGCTCAATAAATATTTGCTCAGAGAAGGCATGGCACATCAGTCTCCTGGATTCAGGGCTGGTATGGAATAGCAAACACCAGAAATCCCACCTCACCCCACATATTGCCTCCACTAGAATGGTCTCCAATGGAAATCATCCTGCTGGAGAGTCACTTGTTTGCTCAAGGTTGTGTTTCTCAATTTCATTCATTCAGGTTCTACCTTCCCTACTCCTGCCACATCCACTTGCCACCCGTGCTAATATGTATTTCAAGTTTTCATTTACATGACTTCCACCTATGGACATTGACAATGGGAGGTGATTGCCCACATATCATCCAAAATGACAGGAAACACTAGTTTGAAGTACAAGCCTCTATCTGCAGCTCTATAAATCAGGGGAACCCAAAGGTTCTTTTTTTGATTCTTCCCCCAATCTCCAGACAACCTCATTTAAGGCTCATGCTCTTTGGATGTTAGAGGTGAAAGTTCAGGGGCTCCAAGCCCAGAGACCCTGAGAGAGTCACTAGCCTAAAACCACCTAGCTAGTACACATGATGATGACACCAAGGCCCAAAAAGGTGTATTAGTGATGGGGTGGGGGACTTAAGTGTTGGAAAATTTTAGTTTTAGGTAATAGCTAATAAGCTTACTAATCAATGTGTATAAAAAACTATTGTTTCAGAAACTGAAGATATGACCCACCTTGACTCCAGGAGACCATAAGCAGCTCCAACTTTGTGCCTCAGGAGGACTGCAAGCAATCAAGATGGTATCTGAGCCATTGTACTCCAGGGTGAGACACCCACCACCCAAGATACAGATAAAGACCACCTCATAGGACACAGAAGAAAGAACACTACAGCTTTTTATCCGATTAACATTTTTGCTGAATCCCAAACCCCTTACCTACAATTTTCTTCTCCTTATTAAACGGGTCAGTTTAAAATGGAATTTAAGATGGTCTGTTAGGGTTTATAACCCACCTGGCCTTCGCCAGGCATCTGAATAAAGTGCCCATAAAAATTCAATCCTGGACTTCTGGCCAAGATGGAGGCATAGGTAGAAACACTGTGCCTCTTCGCACAACCAAAATAAAGACAATGACAATTTAGAAACAAAATAACAATCAGTGCTGACAGAAAATTGAACTGTATAGAAGTCCAACAACCAAGGAGTTAAAGTAGACACATTCATTCAGACTGGTAAGAGGGGCTGAGTCAGGGCGGAGATGGGTTAACGCAAAAAAAAAAAAAAAAAAAAAAAAGCTGTAGCTGATGGACCCTGGGAGTGCAAGGCAGCAGCAGATCGACCCAGCAAGTTGGTGGATTGTGGAGGGGCTTGGCACACAAGGCAGTTGGAGGACCAGGCGGTCCCACATTCGTTCGCAGATAAACCAGGCGAAACTGGGGAGCAAGACAGACTGTGCAACCCAGGGCTCCAGCATGGGGAAATAAATCTATAAAACACCAATTGAAAACACCTGTGGGGGTTGAGGTGCCAGGAGAGACTCCCAGACACACAGGAGATTTCACTGGGGAGACCCACAGGGTCCCAGGACCTAAACAACCCACCCACATGGGAATCAGCACCAGAAGGGCCCAGTTTGCTTGGGGGAAGCAGTGGAAGGGACTGAAATCCGGCAGAGAGCAGAGCAAGCTCCATTGTTCCCTCTCAGACACCTGCTCTATGTCACAACCCAGCAACTGGATTGCCCTGCCCTGGTGAACACCTAAGGCCCTGCCCCTCACTGCATAATAGGCACAGCAAGACAAATAAAAAGACCCAAGCAAAAAGAACAGATCAAACTTCCAGAAAAAATACAACTAAGCGATGAAGAGATATGAGATATACAGTTCAAAGCCCTGGTGATCAGGATGCTCACAGAATTGGTTGAATTTGGTCGCAAATTAGATGAACAAATGAAGGCTATGCTAAATGAAATAAAGAAAATGTACAGGGAACCAGTAGTGATGGGAAGGAAACTGGGACTCAAATCAATGGAGTGAACCAGAAGGAAGAAAGAAACATCCAACCAGACAAGAATGAAGAAACAAGAATTCAAAAAAATGAGGAGAGGCTTAGGAACCTCCAGGACATCTTTAAACATTCCAACATCGAATTTTATGGGTACCAGAAAGAGAAGAGGAAGATCAACAAGTGGAAAACTTATTTGAACAAATGATAAAGGAGAACTTCCCCAGTCTGGCAAAGGAAATAGACTTCCAAGAAGTCCAGGGAGCTCAGAGAGTCCCAAAGAACTTAAACCCAAGGAGGAACACACCAAGGCACATCATAATTACATTAGCCAAGACTAAAATGAAAGAGAGAATCCTAGAAGCAGCAAGAGATAAGGAGATAGTTACCTACAAAGGAGTGCCCATAAGACTGTCAGCTGATTTCTCAAAAAAGACCTTGCAGGCAAGAAGAGACTGGAAAGACATATTCCAAGTCATGAAAGGCAAGGACCTACATCCAAGATTGCTCTATCTAGCAAAGCTTTCATTTAGAATGGAAGGGCAGATAAAGTGCTTCTCAGATAAGATCGAGTTAAAGGAGTTCATCATCACCAAGCCCTTGTTATATGAAATGTTAAAGGGACTTATCTAAGAAAAAGAAGATAAAAATCATGTACAGTAAAATGACTGCAAACTCACAATTATTAACAACCACACCTAAAACAAAGATAAAAGCAAACTAAGCAAAAGACTAGAAAGGAGCAGAACCACAGAAATGGAGATCACATGGAGGGTTAGCAACAGGGGAGTGGGAGGAGGAGAGAGGGGGAAAAGGTACAGAGAATAAGTAGCATAGATGGTAGGTAGAAAATAGAAAGAGGGAGGGTAAGAATAGTATGGAAAATTTAGAAGCTAAAGAACTTATGAGTATGACACATGGACATGAACTAAAGGGGGGGAAATGTGGGTGGGAGGGGGTGTGCAGAGCAGAGGGGAGTGAAGGGGGGAAAATGGGACAACTGTAATAGCATGATCAATAAAATATATTTACTAAAATTCAATCCCTATCTCTGCTTATTGGTTCTGGGAGGTTCTGGGAGCATGAACGCAGGCTTTTTCAGTTTCAGTAGGAACCTTAAGTCAGGCAAGTGTAATTGAGCAGAGAAGGGAGAGAAGTCTACATCATGACCCAGGCATTAGATGGAGTCTCCTTGGTGGTAGAGGGAGAGGAAGCTTTTTGAGAAGAGAGAGGATGAAGATACTCTGTCCATTTCCATTGTACCTGGGCTCAGCTCTGCCCCCTCTCTACCCTTGTCCCAAACACAGATCTCAAACCCACAACTAGCTTTCCTCTTGAACTTGCCTCATAGTTGTGGGAAGGTGAAAAGAGGGCACAGGCTGCTGCCTTCACCATCTCACTCCTAGGTTTTATTTTGGCTATGTCTAAGGAAAAATTTCAAATTATAGCTAATTAGAGGGTAGTAGAGGGTGTGCAAAGAAAAAAGCCTTTGGAGATATACAGTCCTGGGTTTAAATCCCAGCTCCATCTCATCCTAGCTGAGTGACTTCAGACAATTGGTGACATCTCCAAGCCTAATTTCTTCTTCTGTTAATGGGCTGTGCTGAAGTACCGGACACACAACACTTCTTCCTCCTCTTTTTTTTCCTTCTCTGAATGGAAAGAGTCTCACCTACTCTCTAGATGTCACTTTCCCAACCACCAAACCCAAGATGAAAAAAATTGATGGCAAGGCTGTCCCCCATGCCCTGTATGGATGACCCCTGGATCTGTTGGTTGTTTTGTTGTTGTTGTTTTTGTTTTTGTTTTTTTTTGTTTCCTGACTAGAAAAGATTTAATTAATTTAACCCAGAAAATGTTCCAAATCATTATATAAATGACTATTTTCTGATGTCACAGAATGCTTTTGTACCCCAATTTACCCAAAGCTAGTTGTCTTTTCTTCTTATATCTCAGGTTCCAAGAATTACGTTAATTATAATTCTTTTTTTAATTTATTTTAATTGCTGTTCTTGTACAGTTTTCTGTCTTTTACTCCCATCCCAGCCCACCACCCCAGCCCTCCCCACCTCCCTCTCATTTCCACCCCCCTAGTTTTTGTCCATGTGTCCTTTATACTTGTTCCTGTAAACCCTTCCCCTTTTCCCCT
>PVKU01015958.1:0-16367 GCA_004027475.1 Anoura caudifer | reverse complement strand
TCTTTCTGGGGCTTCCTCCTTTCCTTTCATTTGGGGATTATTTCTTTGTCTTCCCATTGTTTTTGAGGTTCTTCTTATTAGCCTTAACTTCTTAAATTGATCTGTTCTGGCTCCCTGGGTTTATGGTGTGAACTGTGGTAGAACACCTGTGAGATTCAGTGGAGCTGTCTGCTTCAGGTATCCTGGTGTTCACAGTTTCTGCTGTCTTATCTGTTGAAATGCCCCCTCCTTGGGATCGTCTCTGGTTTTTTCACAATTCCAGGGCTGGTTTTTTGTTGTTGTTTTGTTCTGTTTTGTTTTTGTCTTACTCATGGGTATTTAAAAAGAGAATAGAGGAAATAATGGAAAGAGAAGAAAGAAGAGAAGAAAGAAAAAGAAAAAAAGAGGAAAGAAGAGAAAAAAGAAGAAAAAGAAAAGAAAGAAAAAAGAGGAAGCAAGAAAAGGTAAAATTGGAAAGAAAGGAAGAAGGAATAAGGCAAGAAAGAAGATACACAAAGCAAAGGATGTTGAGGGGTAAAAAAATAATAATAAAAATAAAAAATAAAAAAATAAAAATAAAAAAATAATAAAAAAATAGAAAAAAATAGAAAAAAAATTAAAATTTAAAAAGAGAAAGAAGAAAAAAGAGAAAAAAGCAACAAGAAAAAAGAAAAGAAAAAAAAACTCTTGCTGTTTTCAATCTTGCTGAGCTGGTGTTTCTGGTCTTGTTGGCTGCAATCGTCTAGGGGTGACAGTATCGCTTTTGTCCCTGTTCAGCGTTCATCTATCTTTGCGCTACTGTCCTCAGGGCTAGCCCTGGGCCTCTCTGCCCAGGGCCTCAGGTATAAGTTCTGAGGATGTGTGTGCCTATCCCAGTTGCACGCAGGTGCCTATGATCTTGCAGCCACCTGTGGTCACATACAGGAGCCAATCCTTGCACAATCGTCCCTGATGGGTGGTGGGCTCAGGCGCGTGGCTGCCCCTCCGGCACTGGGCACCGGAGGCTGGCGAGGTCAAGCGAGCAGCGGGTCAGCCGCCCCGCGGGCGCAAGCCCGCCACAATGGCCCCGAGGCGGGCTCTCTCAGGCGGGAGGCCGAACAGCCGTCCCGTGGCCGTGCGCCTGTTCCAATGGCGCTGGGTGCTGGAGGTCCCGCCAGCCCAGGTGCGTGGCTGTCTGAATGTCACCAGGAGCAAATGACCTGTGGGCACCAGCCTCCCGCAAGGCCACGCCTGCAGCTGCCGCTCGGATGCCGGGGGCCAAAGGCCCTGGGAGCTCAGGTGTGTGGCTGACCCAGTGGCACTGGCCACCAACAATCAGGCGAGCTCCGGTATGCGGTCCTTCCCCGGGATATGCGTGGGTGTTCACACCCCCAGCTTGTCTGCCACTGAGACCCCAACTCCTCTCTGTAAGATTTCAAGCAACTGGGTTTATCCCAGCGCCGCTATAATTTTGTTTGGCTGGGGAGGGAGCAGTTGACCCAGCTCCCTCCCTCTTCTTGTGGCGACCCTGGTGAGAGCCCGCCCGGGCCTCAGTCCTGGCCCTGGTGTCCGCGCTGTCCCTTGGGCTCTTATTGTTCTGAAGCACTCTCCTTACCGTCTGGTCCTCCAGTGTCCACTATAATTCCTTGATCTCCTGACTTCAAATATGCTGTGTTTCTGATGGCTGTTTGCTCCGTTCTGATGCAAATCAGCCAAAATATTCTCCTGTGTGTAGGGGGGAGCAAAATATGCTCCTTCCTATTGCCTCGCCATCTTAGATCCCAACCTCAGTGTTTTCATTTTTAACCTAGAGGTTGAGTTCTGTACTGTGCCCATAATCGACAGTTACCTCAGTCACCTTCTACTATCTTTACTAGTAGAAGGAGCATTAACAAGAATGAATGATAAATAAGGCACCTGGAGACTTTCTCTGTCTTAGAAGGATCTGGGTTCAAAGAATTTTTTAAAAGTGGAGTTTTAAGAGGCAGGGAAGAATGTCTGAAGAAGGATTCCCAGGGGGAAATTGTGGTGAATTCACTCTTTCATCATCCTAGAGACTTGACCATTGTCTCCTTCTTATTTCTGTATCTGGTTGGGGGGCACCAGTGATGTTGGGAAGGCCTATAAACTGCTTGTAATCAAAAGCCAATTTTGAATTAGTAAGAAATAAAGGAAACAGGTTTTTTTGATTCTTTCAGGTATTTCATTTAGAGGAGTCGTTAACACCATGTCTTTCCATCACTCTCTAGAATGCTTGCTGCGACTAATAATTTAGTCTCATAGGTATAGAGCAAATAAAGAGGTTTGGCTTTTATTACAATAGGGGAGTAATATATTAGAAAAAATTAATTCAACTTCTGTAGTTAGATGAAAAAGGCTATATGATGAGACAGTTATGTTTATAAACAACCTCAGGGGGATAATCTGCAAGTGGAAATTGAGTTAACTCTGTATGTTAATAGCAGTGAAGCAGTTTTCCTGAGCTCATTCAAGTAGCAAACTCTGCGCTGGGGAATCTTATGGAGTAAGATGCAACCCTGTCCAAAGTAAATTCCAGGCGAATTGACTGAAGCCAATGTGAAGCCACTGCCCAGACCAGTAAAGTGACTGATATTGTACCAGTGTATAGTTCTGGGGATTCATTTAAGTAGAAAGGAGAGTACATTTTTATTGTGTTTATTTTGCCATCTTGCTTGCACATTTCTTTGGGCACAGTAGCCACTGAAATTCAGAGTGTAGCAGGAAACATTTTCTGGGGGTGTGGTAGGTAAGTAGTATATGTGTTTTTCAGAGTAACCTCAGGTATTTCCATAGAGCATCTGAGAGTCCCCCAACCTTTGCTGGGTATAGAAGGTTTTTCAATACTTTTCTTGTACGAATGTTCCACAATGATATATAGAAAGTCATCCCTGCCATTCATTTCACTTGAGGCCTTCCTGATGGTTGACTACCTAATTCTCCAAATTCAGGTTCTCACACTGAAATAACTTGCTACTTCCACTTCTGGGGTTATTTCACAAGCAGTGTAACAAGTGTTTTTTTAATTTGTGGCTGCCCATATCCAGATCCTGTGTACCTTTCTTGTTTGTAGACAAAGACACTTCTAGTAACTCATCCTCATATTGCAGGCTGTTGCTAAATTTCATGCCTTAATGACAGGGACATTGCAAGAAGTGTGGTGTGTGTCTATACATGTCTTTTGTTAAGCCTTTGGCAAAAACCAGAGCACCAGTCACCAATTCACTGAGAAAATGTAAACTTCTAATATTGTGTATTAGGCTTGTAATATGGTTTATATACCTGCCCTTTCCAGGGTTTGGGGTCTGGACTATTATATATAGGCATTTCCTTAGTAGTTTTAATAAACTACTCTGGTTCTTTAGCAAAGACGAAGGTAAAAAAGTGAGAACCCCAGGGAAATTTCCCATTGAATTCTTAGAACACAAGTACCCTAAATATGGTGTTCTTTTATTTCTTTTTTATACTTTAGATGCCTCTTTTATTTTTTAAATTTTTTAATTTTTAATTACATTTTATTGATTATGCTATTACAGTTGTCCCAATTTCCCCGCCTTGAACCCCTCCACCCAGAACCCTCCACTCAGACAATCCCCCCACCATTGTTCATGTCCATGGTTCATGTGTATAGGTTCTTTGGCTACTCCATTTCTTATACTGTACTTTATATCCCCATGGCTATTCTGTAACTACCTATTTACATTTCTTAATCCCCTCACCTCTTCACCCATCCCCGAATAGTCCATTCCCATCTGGCAACCATAAAAACACACTCTGTATCCATAATTCTGTCTCTGTTCTTGTTTGCTTTGTTTTTTTAGATTCAGTTGTTGGTAGATATGTATTTTTTGCCATTTTTCATAGTTTTGATATTCTTAAATAAGTCCCTTTAATATTTCATATAATAATGGTTTGGTGATGATGAATTTCTTTAGTTTTTTTCTTGTCTGGGAAGCTCTTTATCTGCCTTTTGATTCTAAATGATCTTTTTGCTGGGTAGAGCAATCTTGGTCATAGTTCTCCATTTTTCATAATTTTGAATATTTCTTGCCAATCCCTTCTAGACTGCAAAGTTTCTTTTGAGAAAGCAGCTGGCAGTCTTATGGGAACTCCCCTGGAGGTAACTAACTTCTCTTGCTGCTTTTAAGATTCTCTCTTTATCTTTAAACTTTGGCCTTTTAATTGTGATGTGTCTTAGAGTGGGCCTCTTTGTATCCATCTTGTTTGGGACTCTCTGTACTTCCTGGATTTGCATGTCTATATCCTTCACCAAACTAGAGACGTTTTCTTTCATTATTTTTTCAAATAGATTTCTAATTTCTTGCTCTTTCTCTTCTCCTTCTGGTGCCCATATGATGCAAATGTTGGACTTCTTGAAGTTGTCCCAGAGGCTGCTTATACTATCTCACTTTTTTGGATTTCTTTTTCTTCTTGTTGTTCTGATTGGTTGTTTTTTGCTTCCTTATGTTCCAAATCATTGATTTGATTCTTGGCTTCATCCACTCTACTGTTGTTTCCCTGTAAATTGTTCTTTATATCAATTAGTGTCTCCTTCATTTCTGACGGGATGTTTTTATGCTGCTGAGGTCCTCACTAAGTTCCTTGAGCATCCTTATAACCAGTGTTTTGAACTCTGCAGCTGATAGATTGCTTATCTCCATTTTGTTTAGTTCTTTTTCTGGAGTTTTGATCTGTTCTTTCATTGGGCCATGTTTCTTTGTCTCCTCTTTTGGCAACCTCCCTGTGTTTGTTTCTGTTTATTAGGTAGACCTGCTTTGACTCCATGCCTTGGCAGTGTGGCTTAATGCAGTAGGTGTCCTGTAGGGTCCAATGGCACAGTCTCCCCTATCACCCAAGCTGGATACTTGAAGTGCACCTTTCTTGTGGGATGAGTACACCCTTCTCTGGTAGTTGAGGCTTGGTTGCTGTTGTCAGGTCAATGGGGGGGATTTTTCCAGGCCAGTCAGCTACAAGGACTAGCTGTGACCACTGACCACAACCTCCTCCCTCTGTGGAAGATCTGCTGTGTGGGGGCAGGGTGCTGGTGCTCCAGATGTGGTCTGTAGCTGTCTACTGAGTGTGCAGGCTCTGGAGTTTCCTGGGTGGTACAGGCCAAGGTCAGCCCCCACCTGTGTTTTGCATGGCACACCTTACCTGAGCTATAAAGCAGTCTGAGATGGCCGCTACTTGTGCTGGGCTTGTAGATTCCTAGGCAAAGCCATGCTGTGAATCTAGGATGCTAGTGCTGGGCCTGGGGCCACTTAACAAGTGGTACGAGGGTTAGGGGCTCACTGAGGCCAGCTGTTGGTTGTTTGAGAGGATGTAGGAAGTTGTGAAGCACAAGCTAAGACTAGCCAATCATATGGAAGGCAGCTTGGGTAGTTTGGTAAGTTGGGTGGTACTGAATCTCTGGGTATCTTCAAGGTGAGGAAAACAGTGTTAGTCAGGTTGATGGAGTCTCAGATATGGCACCAGCCATCTGGCTCAGTGGCTCTGTGGCTCTGTGACTCTGTGGGGAAAAGGGACAATGGTCTCTGCCTGCCTTTGTCTGGGAGAAAGCTGTCCTTCAGCTCTTGACTCAATGCTAGACACTTCAGTTTCTCCCTGTGTGACACTGGTGCCTTTCAAGCTGCTATCCTGGTGCTGGAGCTCAGAGGGAGTGAGTCTGAGTAAATTCGTGTGTGGGGTGTTTAAGAGGAACTGCTTGGGAATCCAGAAGTTTCTTCCACTGACTCAATCCCCACTGGTTTTTACAGCAGAGATTATGGGGACTTGTCTTCCTGGCACTGGCCCTGGGCATGGTGGCCTGGTGTGGTGCTGGCACTCCACTCCTGAGCTATCTCTCCTGAATTTTTGTCTGTCACGTGTGGATGTAGGACCAGTCCCTTCCCCATCTGTGCTGTGCCTACTGGTAAGTCTGGATGGATGTGGTTTCTTTAATTCCGTAGTTATCAGACTTCCATTTAAGTAAATTTCTGATGGTTCTGAGTGATGGTTGTTCTATATTTTAGTTGTAGTTTTGATGTGATTGTGTGAGGAGGCAATCCATGGTTACCTATGCCACCATCTTGACCAGTAGTAACTATGGTGTTCTTTTGGTCTAGTCTAATTTATTCCCAGAAACATTACCTGAATATCAATAACTATTTTTAAGGTAGCCTAACTTTCCAGTAAGTGTGTTCCAGAAGCCACCATGATAAGGATGTTAAGAAATCCCTTCAGTGTACTTGTTCTGCCAGCCAGTCCTACTCTTGGGAGAAGTTTGGGGAGTGTTAGTCTATAAACTTCAGGGTGTCTAAGGGATCTCTTATACCTTCAGGGTAGACTCTTTGGGCAAAAGGTTCCCTTTAGTCCTGTGTTACCTATTAGGTGAATTCCAGTGGGACAATTTTGTTCTAGGTCATCTGAGCATTTCTTTTTCCTTAAAAGAATTCCAGAGCATTCCACTTTGGCTCAGAATATTTGGAGATTAATTGAAATAAATGCAAAGCTTTCTTGGAATAGCTGTGGGTTACCATATTTTCTCCCCACCCTCACATCTGTCATCCTGCAGTCTTCTGAAACTTTCCTGAGGTGCAAATGTGCATTATTTAAGGACCTATGTATTCCTCAGGGATGCCAAAATATTCAGACCCTATTGTAACACTGCTTGTTTGATACAAGTAGTATTTCTTTAAATCTACCAGTTAAATTTTACTTTACCAGAAAGAATAAACAAGTATCACTATGTACCTACCATTACTGAGACCAATATTGCTACCATCTAAAATGAAATTTAATTGTTGCTTGATATGCCAACATTATGATAAGACTCAGTTGTGATTGTAGGAAATACTTTAGGAAAATATATTGGAATAATATCTTTGAGAGTTTACAAATTTCTTTCTCATCTAATATATATTGAGGAGGAAACTGCTTCTCATGGATTCTGTCCATGTCAGAAAACTGAGCTGATCTGAAGGCATCTGCCACCTGTATCAGGCTCATTATTGAGGCAATTACTTTTCTCTATTTTAGAGTCTCAGTGTCTCTAGAACCCACACCCACAAAAATATATGCTAATAAAATGGCTCTGTGAGTTGTAAGAGGGTAAATGCTGATGAAATATTCTTATACTGCTCCAAGAGAGACAGTTACAGTGCAACATTTTCAGGTTCCTGCGAACCAAACTATTCTGTGGTAGATATAAACATCTATTGTACAATCACTATTTCAGCCTTCTTGAACTCACTGATAAGTCACATGTTTTAGTTTGTCTACTCTGGTCAGAACACAAACCATGTGGGCCACAGATGCCCACGAAACTTTTTCTTGCCTCATATGATATCTTGCATTCACTTAAAGAGATTCCAGAGTTAATATAAATGGGTTTCCAGTTTACACCCTCCCCCCAAAAAGTCAGAGTTTTTAATCACTCTTTACACATAAAAAATGTCTACTCTTTAGTATGCATTCCAGAAAAACACAAGTGTGACATGGAAAAACTGAATTTTTCTGACTTTATTTGCACATGTGTCACAAAACCCTTTTAAGGGGCAAAAATTTTAAACAGTTTTTCTCCAGATCCTTGAATGAAACTGATACTCTGAAAATGTGCCATAGTTACTCTAGACCTTTGAGAACCCCAGTTATAATGCTACAGTGACAACACGTCTGATGATAATGTACATAACCCCAGCAAGAATAAGTATACCCCTGCTTGAGAACAGAACAAATCTGAATCTGTTCCCCACTTTCTTTATCCATTTCATTCTTCATTCTTTAATTCAGCTACTTCTACCCCCCTTCTTTATCCATTTCATTCTTCATTCTTTAATTCAGCTACTAAATTCATCACTCTTTTTCTATCTTTCCCTCCAACTTTGTGTATTGGAGCAAGGGGAAAAGAGAGGTTTGGTAAAAAAGAACTTTTTTTCTTACAGTCTCTCTGCCTCAGCTCTTGAATAATTGTTGACAATTTTATTCATTTTTTAGGTGCTGATCAAAGCATAATTATCAGCAGTTATTATTAAAAAAGTAAGTGTAGCAAGCCCATCTCAGGAAACTCTGTGGCTGGTAATGCTATTTATCAGGGTAAAATTATGATAATCTATAATATCGCTCTCTCTCTTTCTATAACTATTACATATGTCTGGAGTACCTACTAAGTGCTAGGTGGGAAGGAAGATTCAGAAACTAATGCTCCCTGACTTTGTAAACTTTGAGAAGTTTACAAAGAAGTTTACAAAGGAGATAATACCTATGCATAAAAATTATGGTACAAATTGGAATGTGGTATGCTCTATGCTAATACTTCTGAGACCACCTACTAAATCAGAATTTGTGGTTGTAGGAATCAAGAACCTGCATTTTAGCAAGATTTCTAGGTGGTTTTTATGCCCATTAAAATGTTATATATGTTTAAACATTTTCCCCAGGGGAACATCAGAAGAAAAGGATCAACTGCAGCATAAATGAATCGGAAAAAAAATGATAGAGAAGAAAGGAAAATTTTATGACTTTTTTCAGTAACGATTAAGTGACCAGGAAGAGAGAAGTACTATTAGACTCCTCTGCATGGCATACTTGTAGCATGTTATTACACTGCAGATTAGTCATTTTAAATGGAAGATTAGGTAGAAACTCAAATTGCACAGTTAAGTGAATTTTGAAATATGGAACTAATATGTACTTGCATTAAGTTTCAAAAAACTGCTGGAATTGCAGTTGAAGCTAAAAAATGTATCTGTGTATAAGTAACTTATACTTGGAACAGCATTATGTACTTATGCTTGAAACAGCATTAGTTGTCATCAAAATTTAGCATAATTTATAAGTTTTGTACATGAGCACTATTTTGGCTTATAATTTTCAGTTGAATTTATTAAACATTATCAAGTCTACAGCAAAAATTCATTTCCAAAGCTATTTATTTAGTGTTTGATAGTAGTAGTTGAGGGCAGTACTTCTCTTCCACCAAAATTTCAATGTCAGCCCGAACTAAAAAAATTACAATAAAAGCTTTACCACTGCTAAATCATTGAACTACTTTGTGGAAGGGCAAGTCAGATATTCATATAATTCTTTAGTCATTTTAAACTCAGTATTGACTTCACGAATAATCATCAACTAAATAGTATCCATAACATGTCACTCAAAATCACTTGCCTTCTTGTTTAATTGGTTATTGATAATGCTCTCAATGTCCTCAACTCTAAGAGCAACTTTTCACACTAAATGGTTAATAGTTTTAAACAAGTTTGTTTCTTCTGGACACATTTCTTCAGGTACTGCAATTAAACATGGTTTGATTAGCTCACCATTACTAAATGGCTTTCTTTGCTTGACGAACAAATGAACCAGCAGAAAACTAAACTTACTTTAATTACAGCCTTATTTTCATTTTTTATTTTGGGGAAGGAATTTTGCTATGATGAGATAACCTATTTTAAATTTTCTGATTTTTCTGACTGTTTCTCTCCTGTGTGTTGGGAATATTGTGATCAGTGCTTAGTTTGGTAATGTTAACCTATATTGTATTCTTTTAGCAAAGTTATAATGTCATTGTATAATAAATACAATGCTTTTCCATCTCATTTGATCAAAGTAATCCACATTCTGCTGTGCCTTAGAAGAATGACATTTGAAGTCAACTTTTCCTGTTTTGACATGATGGGTATACACTGGCAATAAAAAATAAAATATCACAGATACAGTGATACTTAAGGTACTTGAAACACTGTCGAATTCTAACTGCCAGTGTGATTCATAGTGGTGAGCAGCAGTGTGAAGCAACAATAGATAGCACCAGGTAAGGTCTCTGTCACAGCCACTGAACTCTGCCATTGCAGCACAAAAGCCACCGTAGGCAATGTGTAAGTGAATGAATGTGTTTGTGTCCCATTTATATATGGTTCTTTATTTATATAAAGAACCTTATTTATGGACACTGAAATGTAAATCCCATGTACTCTTCAAGTGTCATGAAATACTTTTCTTTTGATTTTTCTCAACTATTAAAGAACACACACACACACACACACACACACACACACACACACATTGCTAGCTCACAGGATGTTAAAAACAGTCCAGATTTGGCCACTTGTTTTTTGGCTGAACCCTGCTTTTATTGCTCTAGAAGTGAGTCAAGGGAAAATATTTTAAGAGAAAGTCTAGAAAGTGGCCACTGGGACTCTGACTTCTTTGCTGAACTCAGAGGAAGCAGTTCTGATAGTGTTGTGGGAACCAACTTCACACATAAGTGGATTGAAGTGGATGGTAAGATAGTAGATATGGGAAATATAAGCAACCTTTCATGAACTTTCACTCTGAAAGTGGGGATTGAGGGAGTGAAAAATGAGAGGTAGCTGAGAAATTATGTAATTTAAGAGAAATTTTTGGTAAAATAAGAGAGATTTGAACATGAGCACTTAAACATTGTCTCTTTTTTAATAAGGAAAATAATATACATCTTGAAATTTGTTAGAAAGGTCAGAAGAGTTAAAGTGTGGTTTGTATCTACGATGATGCCTAGCATTTGGTAGGTTCTCGATAATAGGTATTACTATATATTCACTTCTTTTTGGTAAACAACAGAGTCTATGCTTCCTGTGTTACCTTGTTATTAGATTTTTAAACACTCTTATTTAAAATCAAGATTGTACTCTAATTGAGGTTTTTTTTTTAAAGATTTTATTTCTTTACTTTTTGGAAAGGGAAAGGGAGAAAGAGAGGGAGAGAAATATCAATGTGTGGTTGCCTCTCGCATGCCCCCAACCTGGAACCTGGCCCACAATCCAGGCATGTGCTCTGACTGGGAATTGAACCAGTGACCATTTGATTCACAGGCCAACACTCAAGCACTGAGCCACAACAGCCAGGGCATAATTGAGGTGTTTTGAAAATTATTAAATAAATTAGAAGTTAACCAGTTGGTCAAGATTTGGTAACTTTGATCATTTTGATTTTGTAATTTTCTCAGCTTTCTCCTTTTATTTTATTATTTAAGTATATTTTATTGATTATGCTATTACAGTTGTCCCATTTTTCCTCTTTACCCCCCTCCTCCTGGTATCCCCCGTCCTTAGTTCATGTCCATGGGTCCTGCATATAGGTTCTTTGGCTTCTCCATTTCCTATACTTTTCTTTTTTTAAATTATATTTTATTGATTATGCTATTACAGTTGTCCCATTTCTCCCCCATCATTCCCCTCCACCCTGCACACCCCCTCCCACCCATATTCCGCCCTTTAGTTCATGTCCATATGTCATAAGTTCTTTAGCTTCTACATTTCCCACACTTTCATGCCCTCCCCCTGTCTATTTTCTACCCACCATCTATGCTACTTATTCTCTGTACCTTTTCCCCCTCTCGCCTCCTACCACTCCCCTGTTGCAAACCCTCCATATGATCTCTACTTCTGTGGTTCTGTTCCTGTTGTACTTGTTTGCTTAGTTTGCTTTTGTTTTAGGTGTGGTTGTTAATATCTGTGAGTTTGCTGTCTTTTAACTGTCCTATTTTTTATCTTCTTTTTCTTAGATAAGTCCCTTTAACATTTCATATAATAAGGGCTTGGTGATGATGAACTCTTTTAACTTGACCTTATCTGAGAAGCGCTTTATCTTCCCTTCCATTCTAAATGACAGCTTCACTGGATAGAGCAATCTTGGATGTAGGTCCTTGACTTTCATGACTTGGAATACTTCTTTCCAGCTCCTTCTTGCCTGTAAGGTCTCTTTTGAGAAATCAGCTGACAGTCTGATGTGAACTCCTTTTTAGGTGACTGTCCCCTTATCCCTTGCAGCTTCTAGAATTCTCTCCTTCATTTTACTCTTGGGTAATGTAATGATGATGTGTCTTGGTGTGTTCCTCCTTGGGTCCACCTTCTTTGGGACTCTCTGAGCTTCCTGGACTTCCTGGAAGGCTATTTCCTTAGCCAGATTGGGGAAGTTCTCCTTTATTATTTGTTCAAATAAGTTTTCCACTTGTTGCTCTTCCTCTTCCCCTTCTGGTACCCCTATAATTCGGATGTTGGAACATTTAAAGATGTCCTGGAGGTTCCTAAGCCTCTCCTCATTTTTTTGGATTCTTGTTTCTTCCTTGTTTTTTGTTTGGTTGTTTTTTTATTCCTTCTGGTCCACTCCATTGATTTGAGTCCCAGTTTTCCTCTCATCACTATTGGTTCCTTGTGTGTTTTTCTTCATTTCACTTATCATAGCCTTCATTTGTTCATCTAATTTGTGAGCAAAATCAACCAATTCTGTGAGCTTCCTAATCACCAGTGCTTTGGACTGTGCATCTGATAGGTTGGCTACCAGTGCTTTGAGCTGTGCATCTGATAGGTTGGCTATCTCTTGGTTACTTAGATGAATTAGCTCTGGGGCTTTGATCTGTTCTCCTGTTTGACCCATTTTTGGTTTTGGTTTGTTGTTGTTGTTGTTGTTGTTGTTGTCATCGTCGTCTAGTCATGGCTGTTACATAGTGAGGGGCGGAGCCTTAGGTGTTCACTAGGGCAGGGCAGCCCAGTTGCTGGGTTGTGATGCTGGATTTGGGGGTGGGGTCCGAGAGGGAACAATGGTGCTTACTCTGCTCTCTCTTGGATTCCAGTCCCTTCTGCTGAATTCCTCAAGCAAATTGGGCCCTTCTGGTGCTGACCTCCGTGTGGGTAGGCCTGCGCATGCTCCAGGACCCCATGGAGCTCCCCAACAAACTCTCCTGTGAGGCTGGGATTCCCTCCTGGTGCCTCAATCCCCGCAAGTGTTTTCCATCGGTGCCTTTACCAACTGAAGGCTTCATTTCCTGGTGCTGGGGCCCTGCATCATGCAGTCTGTCTTGCTGCCCGTTTTTGCCTGGTTTATCTGCATGCAAATGTATGCCCATGGTCAGCCGCCTTGTGCACCCCGCTTGGTCTGCTTGTTGCCTCACCGCACTAGGCAACTATCACCTGTGCAACTGGGATGTGCCAACTGCCACCTGCGGGCCCAGGACCACCAGCCTCTGCCTTCTCCTGCCTCGATCCCTCTCCGCCAGCCACCGACTCCGCCCCTCTTACCAGTCTGGGTGAATTGTTGTTGGACTTCTGTACAATTCAATTTTCTATCTGTTCTGGATGGGTATTTTTGGTTCTGTATTTTTGTTGTCCTTAATCTTGGTTGTGAGAGGAGGCACAGTGTGTCCACCTACACCTCCATCTTGGCCGGATGTCCTATACTTTTCTTAATATCCCCCTGTTTATTTGACCTTTTCCCCCATTCTTCCCCTTCCCCCTCCTCACTTATAACCCTCCATATGATCTCCATATCTATGATTCTGTTCCTGTTCTAGATGTTTGCTTAGTTTGTTTTGGTTTTGGTTCTTAGATTCTTTTTTTAAACATATTTTATTGATTATGCTATTACAGTTGTCCTATTTTCCCCCTTCATTCCCCTCCACTCTGACACCCCCTCCCACCCACATTCCCCCCTTTAGTTCATGTCCATGTATCATAAGTTCTTTAGCTTCTACATTTCCCACACTACTCTTGCCCTCCCCCTGTCTATTTTCTACCCACCATCTGTGCTACTTGTTCTGTGTACCTTGTCCCCTTCTATCTTCCTCCCACTCCCCTATTGCTAACCCTCCATGTGATCTCCATTTCTGTGTTTCTGCTCCTATTGTAGTGGTTTGCTTAGTTGGCTTTTGTTTTAGGTCTGGTTGTTAATACCTATGAGTTTGCTGTCTTTTTACTGTTCATATTTTTTATCTTCTTTTTCTTAGATAAGTCCCTTTAACATTTCATATAATAAGGGCTGGTGATGATGAACTCCTTTAACTTGACCTTATCTGAGAAGCACTTTATCTTCCTTTCCATTCTAAATGACAGCTTTGCTGGATAGAGCAATCTTGGATGTAGGTCTTTGATTTTCATGACTTGGAATACCTCTTTCCAGCCCCTTCTTGCCTGTAAGGTCTCTTTTGAGAAATCAGCTGATAGTCTGATGGGAACTCCCTTGTAGGTGACTCTGCCTTTATCCCTTGCTGCTTCTAGAATTCTTTCCTTCATTTTAATCTTGGCTAATGTAATGATGATGTGCCTTGGTGTGTTCCTCCTTGAGTCCACCTTCTTTGGGACTCTCTGAGCTTCCTGGACTTCCTGGAAGTCTATTTCCTTAGCCAGATTGGGGAAGTTCTCCTTTATTATTTGTTCAAATAAGTTTTCCACTTGTTGCTCTTCCTCTTCCCCTTCTGGTACCCCTATAATTCGGATGTTGGGACATTTAAAGCTGTCCTGGAAGTTCCTAAGCCTCTCCTCATTTTTTTGAATTCTTGTTTCTTCATTGTTTTCTGTTTGTTTGTTTCTTTCTTCCTTCTGGTGCACTCCCTTGATCTGAGTCCCAGTTTTCCTCCCATCTCTATTGGTTCCTCGTGCATTTTTCCTCATTTCACTTATTGTAGCCTTCATTTGTTCATCTAATTTGTGAGCAAAATCAACCAATTCTGTGAGCATCCTGATCACTAGTGCTTTGAATTGTGCATCTGATAGGTTGGCTATCTCTTCGTTGCTTAGATAAATTGGCTCTGAGGGCTTTGATTTGTTCTCTGATTTGAGCCATTTTCCTTCCTTCCTTCCTTCCTTCCTTCCTTCCTTCCTTCCTTCCTTCCTTCCTTCCTTCCTTCCCCTTCCTTCCTTCCTTCCTTCCTTAGTTTCTTTCTTTCTTTCTTTCTTTCTTTCTTTCTTTCTTTCTTTCTTTCTTTCTTTCTTTCTTTCTTTCTTTCTTTCTTTCTTTCTTTCTTTCTGCCTAGTCACGGCTGTTATGTAGTGAGGGGTAGAGCCTTAGGTTTTCCCCAGGGTGGGGCAGCCCAGATGCTGGGTAGTGATGCTGTATGTGGGGGAGGGGTCCGAGAGGGAACAATGGTGCTTGCTCTGCTCTCTCTCATATTCCAGCCCCTTCTGCTGCTTCCCCTTCGCCTGGATTATCTGCATGCCATTGTGGGACCACCTGGTCAGCCAGCCGCCTTGTGCGGCCTCACTGGATCTGCACAGTTGCCACCCCATGCCCGGGGTCTGCTAGCCGCCACCTGTGCACCTGGGATCTGCCAGCCACTGCTGCCTGCGTGCCTGGTCTGCACCTCCACTTTTTCCTGCTGCGACTCTGCCCCTCTTACCGGTCTGGATGAATGGTTGTTGGACTTCTGAACAGTTCAATTTTTTATGAGTTCTGGTTGTTTTCTTGTTTCTAAATCTTTGTTGTCCTTAATTTTGGTTGTGAGAGGAGGCACAGTGTGTCCACCTATGCCTCCATCTTGGCCGGAAGTCCCCTTAGATTTTTTTTTTTAATTTATACCACATTTATTTCTGAAATAATGAGAGGAATTTGACAATAAAGTGTTGAGAAGAAGATATAGTGAGATAGGTAAATTCTTTTTTTAAATTGTTGTTCAAGTATAGTTGTCTCCATTTTCACCCCATCACAGCCCCCTGTGCCTCCCATCCCCACCTCCCACCCTCAAACCTACCCCCTTTGGCTTTGTCCATGTGTCCTTTTTACATGTTCCTTTATGGACCTTCCCTTATTTTCCTCCCCTCTGGTTATTGTCAGTTTGTTCTTTATTTCAGTGTGTCTGGTTATATTTTGGTTGCTTGTTTGTTTTGTTGATTAGGCTCCACTTATAGGTGAGATCATATGGTATTTGTCTTTTACCGCCTGGCTTATTTCACTTAGCATAATGCTCTCCAGTTCCATTCATGCTGTTGTTGATAATTGTGAGGTTGTTGTCATTTTACTGTTCATAGTTTGGATCTTCTTCTTTTTCTTAAATAAGTCCTTTTAACATTTCACATAATAAGGTCTCAGTGATGATGAACTCCTTAAGCTCTGTCTGGAAGCACTATCTGCCCTTCAATTCTAAATGATAGCTTTGCTGGATAGAGTAATGTTGGTTGTAGGTCCTTGCTTTTCATCACTTTGAATACTTATTGCCAGTCTCTTCTTTGCCTGCAAAGTTTCTTTTGAGAAATCAGCAGATAGTCTTATGGGAACTCCTTTGTAGGTAACTCTCTGCTTTTCTCTTGCTGCTTTCAATATTCTTTCTTTAGCTTTAACCTTTGGCATTTTAATTATGTTGTGTCTTGGTGTGGTTCTCTTTGGGTCCAACTTGTTTGGGACTCTCTGTGTCTCCTGCAGTTGTATGTCTATTTCCTTCACCACATTAAGGAAGTTTTCTTTCATTATTTTTCAAATAGTTTTAAATTTCTTGCTCTTTCTCTTCTCCTTCTGGCATTCCTATGATTCAGATGTTGGCACTTTTGGAGATGTCCCAGAGTCTTCTTACTTTCTCCTTGTTTTTTTTTTTTTTTTTTTTTTTTTTTTTTTTTTTTTTTTTTTTTTTTTTTTTTTTTTTTTTTTTTTTTTTTTTTTTTTTTTTTTTT
>PVKU01015957.1:0-16363 GCA_004027475.1 Anoura caudifer | reverse complement strand
CAAGCATAATATAACCAAAGACACTGAAATTGAGAACAAGAGAGGAGAGGGATAGGAATATCCAGGGAAAAGGGGAAGGGATTAGAGCAACAAGTATGAAAGACATATGGACAAAAGCTGGGGGGGGCGGGGAGTGGAAATGGGAGGGAGCTGGGGAGGGCTGGGGCGGAGGGACGGGATGGGAGTAGAAAACAGAAAACTGTATAAGAACAACAAATAAAATAAAATTTAATAAAAAAAAGACTAGTGAATATTTAATAGCTAGTTGCAGGTTTGGACAATAAACATGGGAAAGTAGGAGTATAAAATTCTGCATGAACTGGGCCGAGTCCCATCTGGATGCCGTAATTTTGTGTTCAGTGGCTTATCATCATCGTGTCTCTGCTAGAATATAAACCCTGTGGGATCGTGGATGCTGTGTTTCTCGGTGTCTGCTGCATCCTCTGTGTGCGGCAGGTGTGCCAAGGCTGTGGTGGGGGGGGCGGGGGGGTACTGTGGCTGCAGTGACTAGCCCCGCCCCTTGTACCCCAGCCCCAGGAATGTGGCGCACGGCATCCCTAGTTCCTGAACGCTAGACTTTTCCTGCCTGGATTCATGCCCACACTTGATTGAAGAAGATGTGCTCAGGTTTCCCTGCAATCATTCTAGACTGGATCGTCCTGGTCACGTAAGTGACCAACCCACATAACTGAGGACGCACATGACAGGCACAGGACCGAGGCCGGGCTCACACACACCACCCACGGTGGCCCACGGCTAGTACAGGAGAAGCAAAAGGCCAAGGGATTTTGAGTTGCTTAAAGAGGAAGGATGAGGAGAAGGGAAAGCTGGGAGGCCAGCAAGGGCAGAGGTTGGGAAGATCGCTGTGGACTGCAAGAATCAAGGTCAAAATAAATGCCAAGAGCACGTTTGACTGGCCTGACTTGCAGGGGAGGAAATAGAAAATAAGAGGTTAACCAAGAAATTTTTCAGAGTTGGAAAGGGTGTAGCTGGGGCTGTTGCCAGCGTTGGTGGTCCAAGGAAAGACCTCAGCTGTCGGGGTCTGAAGTGGACGACAGACAAGGGTACAGGCTATTTTTAGATGCCTTTAAAACCATGGCATCCGATGCTGATATTTTTCTTTGTGCTTACATCTACTCGTTCCACAAATTAAAACCTTAATAAGCATATGAAATTAGCCCAAGGACTCTAAAACCATAAAAAATAATGTCACCAACTGAATTACCCACAGTAAACCTCATTATCTGTTGTTTCGATTTCATATCCTCTATAACAAATAGCACCGCTCCCAAACTTTAAAAAAATATATTAATGCCATAAAAGAATTAGCTTTTTATTGGAAAAGCAGACCTCCCCCCAAAATTTATCTTCATATTACTTTCATTAACACGAATACTCAGCAAATATTTATAGAATGCATAAAGCGGCATCTTGTGTAAAGTTAAGACAGTCTACTCACCTGTCCCTTGCACAAATTCCTACACTTAAGTTCTACCGCACACTTGCTGGGTGGGCATCCCCAATAATTTCAGTATTACCAGTTATAAAATGTGAAAACTAATCCCCAAAATAGGCTTCCAATACAATAGCTGTGGGAGCAAATACGTGAAGGGCAGAGTAAGGGCTTCCTGAGCATCAGAGTTTCACTGTTTTGCACCATAGAAAAGGGGACGTGCCCATCCGTTCTCTCTCGGCCGTGTCAACTTCATTAACGTAGGCAGTAACTTTCCACTCCGCCTTTCGTTACCCAGTCGTGAAAAAACTCTCCTGGGCCCCAACGGTTTCCACACTCTGCCCTTTTGTGGGCACTGCTTCAAATTCAGGGGCCCCTGCTACGGGGATGATGAGACCGGGAGAAACGGGGCAGACTGTTGTTGGGGTGGCTTGGGGTCCGCGAATTTATTATGCACATTTTAAAGTTGACCTTTGAATCCACGTTTTTATTCAACAGCACGGCAAGGGATAGAGCGGCGCGGTCAGTGCGAGCATTTGTGTGCCAGGGTCGCTGAGCGATGGCTTTCACGGGGAAGAAGTCGGATTAAATCATGACAAAGCCAACGTACTCTTTTTTCTAAGGCTAAATGGAGGTAGGAGAAAGTTTTTTGTGTTGGTTTTGTTTGTTTGTTTTTTAGGAACAAAGGAAAAATTTGGCCTAAATTTTAAGAAGTGGACATTCATATCACTTTCCTAATTTTTTTCTAGATAAGATGTTGCTAGTAATTGTGGATCCATAGAAATACATACATGGTGTTAATCACATAGAGGTTATTGTTCTTCACTCCTGTTTTCTGGAAGGAATCACTTCCCACACGCTGTCCTACACTTAACCTTTCTCTCGGTAGATGTGTAATTTATAAGAGCTGGACGTCCAAAGCACAGAAATCAAGTAAATAATATTAGGTCAAAGGAGACAGGGTGGATTGACTACAAACAATTGGGGGTTACAGAAGCCCCAAGTTATGGAATCTTCCAATTATTCATATTCTAGCCTCCTCAAAACCCTCCATATACCAACCAGTCCCTTTGTAGACTCCAGGGGAGGCACATTTCAGCTGGGTTGGGGTGGGGGAGTGTGTAGGGGCGGGGAGAACGGCCTAACACATTTGCCCTCCAAAAGCCACAGAAAGGACGCCCTCCCTCTCAACATGGCGCGCTCCCTGGGGTCCATCCGAGGCTGGACAGACACCCGCGGATCTGGCCTCTGAATGAAGCCCCAGGATTCTGCGTTAACTCCCCAGGGGAGCCCAGGCTGTGTACCTATAGAAAGTTTGAGGGGGACCGTAAACGCTGCTTTTGAGATCTGGGCTGCTCAGCTAAAGTCGTCAGAAGCAGTCTTAACTTTGTGCTTTTTTTTGCAAATGTATGCCCGTGGCCCCACTGAAAATTTACCAGTGCTGCGTCTGCCAGCCAGGTTTCTCGGTTGAAGACAAAGCTGGTGAAGCGCGCAGCCCGTGAAAGGGCGCGGAGAGGAGGACAGGAGAGCTGCCCTGGTTGGAGGCGGTTCCAAGCCCCGGGCGGAAGGCTCACCCGGCCTGTCTCGTCATAACACTGAGGGAACGCGCCCCTTTCCTGGCAGCTCTATTTACAATGGCCAGACGTGGGAACAGCCGACGTGTCCACCGATGATCGGTGAATGACTAGATGTGTCTGTGCGTATGTATGTACACCGGGTCTGACTCACTCTGTGTTTCTTCAGGCATTAAGAGATAGCATTTGTGTTATTATCCTAAAACACATTTTTTTAAATTTTTCATAAAATTTCAGCACATCATTCAGTCACATATTCATTTAACAAACGTTACTGACAAATCCACCCAGACTCCGGGCTTCGGGTCAAGATGACAGCGTGTGTAACGCTGTGCCCACCTCCTCCCACACCCACGTCAGAATTACAGCTGAACACCAGAACCGCCGTCATAGGCCCACCGCCGGGAGACGGGCTGATCGGAAGTCCTACAACTAAGGACGTAAAGAGGAGGCCCCGTGAACACAGGGAGGAGGGGTGCCGATGTGCGACAGGCACGTCCCACACCCACAGTGTGCGGGTTAGGAAACAGGAGGGCTATTTTGGCTTGAGAAGTCCCCATGAGGAAAAAGCAAGGGGTCCCAGCCCCACACCAGGCTCCCCGCCCGGGGCAGCAGTGCCAGAAAGAGCGTCCCCCTGGCGTCTGGCTGTAAAAACCAGCTGGGATGGTGGCTGATGGAGACGGAGGGCCCCTGGAGACCTGGGGGCTGCAGCTCTTAAGGAGCCTGCACACAGACCACACGCCCAGGCTCTGAGCTCTGAGCTCTGAGCCCCAGTGAGGTGGGGCAGCTTGAAAGCAGCAGCTAAGCTCACTTCACTACGGAAATGCTGGAGAACTTTCTCCAGCAGGTGGCAGCCAAGACTGAAACACAGAGGAGTCTCACCGTCCCTGCCCCATCCAGGAGCTGCGAACAGCTCTGGGATCGAATTGCGCAGGGACACGCCTGTCTGGATTCACCCCGGTTTGACCCGTGCAAAGGGCACTCTCTGGAACACGCTCAGTGTCAACACTGCGAGTCGGAGGGTTTCCCCCGAGCTCAGGGTGGCACGTTGCCACCGACAAAGCAAAGCTGCAAGAAGACAACCTCACAGCAGCTTCTCCACGTAGGAGGCTCTGCTGCCCCCGAGCACAGCCTGTTCTGCTGCCCCTGGGCCACAGGGACCTGCGCATGAACCCTGCCACGGTGCCGGTGCTTGAGGGCAATCGGGTGCTCGGGGCCAGCTTCCCTGCCCGGAGCGAGCGCTGAGCAGCCGCCGCCCCGCCCATGGTGGCCAAGCTCTGCCTGCCCCTTGCGTTTATTTCCTCACACACTCTGCATGGGGGTCCATCTCCGCGCCCAGCTGTGGTCTTTTCAGGGCGGAGACCGCATTTTCGTCTGTTTCCCTTTCTCCTCAGTGCCTTCTCTCACTGTTGACTCTTACAACTCATTTATCTGGCTAACTCCTTGTCGTTTCTTCTTTGTCTCTCAGTCTCTTTCTTTTGCAATCTCTCTCATTTTCCCTGATGCCCCCAAGCCATTTTTGCTTAAATTTGCAAGAATCAGGGTTTTTTTTGGAGAATGCAATCTAAAACCCTGCCTGATATTGACAAGAACTGAAATACGCCTTCAATGTATAACAGAGCATCTAAGATGGAGTCGGCACCAATTCATAAGGAGGAGTGAATATTCAAGTTTAAAGGTAGAAACTGAACAAATGCCCCGGGGGTAGCATTTGAGACTTCCAGTATCGGACTTCCCTATTTTTTCTAAGCTACACAAGGATGGGATGCAAACATCCCCACCCCTACCCCGCCAATCACTTTCTGAGCCCTGACCTCCCTACTCTCAGGGAAAGGTAAACTAAAATTTTGGTTGCCCATAATTCAGTCTCAGAACAAGGCTGAGGGGGTAACGCAGAGTGGGTTAAAGAGGTGGACAACAGGGAGGAGCTTCATCTGAGCAGAGAAAGCCACCCCTAGGCTGTGGGGGGTGGGGGGACTGTGTGAATATGGGGGGTCAGAGAGGACAGTGGGCTGCTTCTACAGAGACAGGACGCTGACCCAGCCACCAAAGATTCCTCTCTCCCGTGTGGAGAGCTCCCAGGCTTCAGGGGAAGGTGTCAACAGGGGCAACTGTCCCAGTGGTGACCTGCAGACAGGGACAGAAAGCCAGGGCGCCTCCACTCTAAAGAGCCCAGAGCCTCGCAGAACCCTTAGAAGGGCACATTGAATTTGTTGGCAGCCTAGAGAGATCGATGTTTAGCATCAAAATTAGAATAACCTAGAGAACACACAGAACGGCAGCATTTCTGACATACCTGAGTAAATGAACCTAGATTCACACGGGCCGCAATTATTAGAAAGATTGGAAGCGCTCGGGGATGTTTCTGAATTTATTCCACTTCTGCACTGAGCTGCTGGTCAGCCAGCGGGTCTCTGCATGAAGCAAGTGCTCACGCGCAGAAGCCAGGAGCAGAGATGCTGTGCTCGGGGTAAGAAAGACAACACCTCCCCTGGCTCCAGGTCAGGAGCGGGGCTCAGGCACGCTTCTCCTGCTGTGCTCAGCATTCTCCTTCGCCTGCAGGATGCTCCCAGAACAAAGGGCTCTTTCTCCGCTCTTTGCCTCTAATGATTTACTAACCCGGAGGTCAAAGAATCAAAGAAATTGAGACCTCGTTTTTCAGCTTTTAAATTAAAACCTACAAAGACAGAACATAAAACTATATCGATATATAAAGTATAAGACAAAGGAAATTGTACGTTTTAAAAAACCATCAGCGTGGAAGAAGGCAGCCTCCTTGTTCTCACCCTTTGCTTGCTGGAGAGAGAGGAAGTGCAGAGTGTGCCTGCCAGGAAGTGAATAACGAAAGAACCCTCCGGATAGTTTTCTGTGAATAGCTCCATGTACAGAACAAACCTCTGAACACACCATTAAGTGTGAGAAGCAAGATTTCTAAAGGGAATGATGAAGGCGTGACCAGAACATACCCAAACGAGGGGAGAGGTGTTCCCCGCAGGCCCTGCTCAGCATGCGGTGGGCAGAACGACCCTGGAGCCAGGCTGGGGGGTCCCCTGACCACCTGTCTGACTTGTGGCAGGGCGTGGCCGTGCAGGTGCCTCGGTGAAGGCTGGCTGGGAGCCCTGGGAGCCCGAGGAGCTGCTGCTGGCGACGACCAGGGCTTGGACCAGGTTTGCAGCTTGCACCTGTTCCGACTGGCCAGGGGCTGCGCCCTTCCCAGGCCCTAACACTGCACCCCCCAGGGGAGTCACACGGAACCCAGTCTCCGGAGACACAGCCAAGTCTCCAGGGAGGCAGAGAGCAGAGGGCAATTGCCCTCTGGCTGCCTGACTCCACCCCCTGTAGAGGGCCTGTCCAGGCAATGGAGAGGCAGGAAGGTAATACAGCCACTAATGGGGAAAGATGGCCAGTCACCTTTGTAAAAGAAAAGTCGTAGCATTTCAGGGAAAAGAGAAGGAAAGACCTGAGAGGCCGCAGGGAAAGAGCTGGCCAGGGTATGTGACAGGGAGAACCCTGCTTCCCAAAGAGGACAGCCATTACCAGTGTCACAATCACCGGGGCCACCTGCTAAAAACAGAAGATTTCTGGACCCTACTCCAGAAACGCAACACCAGGATGGTGGGGTGGTGCAGGGGGAGTGGATCGAGGGGACTCTGCCCTTGTACCCAGTTTCCCAGGAGATTCTTGCAGAAAGAAAGAGTAGGAGAAGAGGAGGAAGGCGGTGGGAACAGTTTTCATCCTCTGGTGAGCTGGGAGCACCGTGATGCATCCGGGGGAAGGCCAGCAGCGCACCTGGAAAGACAGGGTCCGAAGGAGGGAGGAGACGGTCGGAAGAGTCAGAGAGAGAGACCGAGGATGAACCTGAGTCTCCAGATGAAATACAGGCTGGTAGCGACACTGGGAGGGGCACACTGGTTGGCACACGCAACCTCAGAATATGTTCTTATTCTGGAAGAGATCAATGGAGAGGGACGGACAGACAGACACAGGAGTTAACAATACAAATAGGTCGGTAGAAGTTCCTAGAGAAACTGGAAGAATCGGATTTAGCACGCAGTGGGAGAGATTCTAGTGAGAAACGTGAAACCCCTCTCAGGGAGCAGGGGAAAGCCAGGGTGAAGAGAGAGCGCCCCCGGCTGGTGAGCAGAGGCCACAGAGAATGTTTATGGCGGTGCCCCTGCTCCTGTTCCTCCCCCGGGCGCTGGCTGCCCGGGCAGCGGAGCGCTGGCCCGTCTCTCAGATTTCCAGACCAGGAGCAGCCAGGTTCTAGCCTGATACCCCCGTGCCTACGTCCAGAGGTCAGGGGTCCGGCATTGGTGCTGGACACACTGCCCAAGCAGAACTTGCACACTGCCTCTAGCAATCGGGAAGAAGGAAGCAGACGGGCATTGGGTGACCAGAAGCACAGACAACGGTGCTGCCCAGCTGGTCCACTTCCTCGCGCCCTTCCCAGGGCCCTGGCAGTTCACTGGGGCCACGTCACTCACCGGGTGTGAGCAGCAGGGATGGGGTCAAGGCGAAGCCCAGGCCGTGGGAGGTCTGAGGAACAGGGTGTGCGTTCCAGATGACGGGTCCCTGAGCACATGGGCAGATGCCCCGTGGGCCGGCACTGGGACGCAGTGTGAGTGACCAATCAGCCTGCGCTTTCACAGCTCTGAGATTCAAGGAGTTTTTCCAGCATCTCTGACCCTATCTCAGCCTGTCTCGCCCTCTCTGCAGTCTTCCTTTTCCCCCTTGACGAGGGTCCCACTGTACCCCTCTTTCATAGCCCTTTCTTTACATCCAAACACGCAACACTTAGGACCTGAAGAAGTTGCAAAGCAATACCGCAGTCATTGTAAGTCACTGCCCACCACGTGCTAGACAAATTCTTCCAATCGCATCACAATTGTTTCCAATCAGAGTGGTAAGAAAATGCCCAGTGGGAGAGTCGGTGGTTCCCCTCGGGCTTTAGGGCCAGTGACCCGAGAACCTCATGCATTCTCAACACAGGTCATTTCTTTGGATGTGGCAAGGTGCCCACACTCTCCCCTGTCCCACAGGAACTCCGGCGTCTGTTAGCGTGTGATGCCGCTGAGTTCTCTGTGTCCCCAACCGCTCACACCCCGTGACTGCCCTCTCCTGTGACGAGAATGACAGACGACCCAGCCTTGTTCGATGAGCTCCAAACACTCCGAGGTATGCCAAGCTGGGTCAAAGGTCTTTTTCTGCGTGGGAAACGTCAGGCTGATGTTATAGGCTGTGGATGACCCTGTATTTGGGGTGGGGGCAGGGAAAGGAGGCACGCAGTGGTTCTGGGCGTGTAAGATACCAGCTCTCTGATGTCCCAAATCTGCAACTGCTTTGCGATTGCATTTGGCTATTTACCTTTACCAGAGACAGCCCGATCTCCGATACTGATTATTTAGAATTGTACCGTAAAAAGGAACACTGTGCTGGCGTTAGAATATAATCTAACTTGTTAATGAAGAATAGGAATAAAGGTCCGTTTTGAAGCTGCAAATAGTATTTCAACTACTATTTCATTAGTATTTTATTTAGGACCTCCAAATTAGTATTGAGCAGAGGAGGAAGAAATGAATGTAAACACATGAAAAGGGGGCGAGCATGGGAGGGGCAGGCCAGGAGCGAGGAGGGCATGGAGGGCAGCAGAGGCATCGCAGGTGTGGGGGTGCACATGGTGGGAGTCGGCAAGGAGGAGAGCTGCCAGCCAGCTATTCACTGGTCCCTGTGTGAGGAGCAGGCAGCCGCTGCGGGAATTATTTCTACACAGCATCTCATTTACTCTCCCCATGAACTGATACGAGCGTGATACAGCATGTCCACTTTACACACACCCACGCACAACACTGAGATGTAGGTGGATGGATTTATTGAGCTAATAGGTGGCTAAATTGCGGGGGTGGGGGGGCGGGGGACAAGACTGCCCTAC
The DNA here is from genome assembly GCA_004027475.1 of Anoura caudifer. NCBI lineage: Eukaryota > Metazoa > Chordata > Mammalia > Chiroptera > Phyllostomidae > Anoura > Anoura caudifer. Next base: position 7,407 of record PVKU01015957.1, on the reverse strand, counting down.
TTCAAACCTCAAGTTCGTTTCTTCAGCACCTGACAGATCTCGCCTGCTGCGAGTCCGGGATTTAAACCAGCAGCATTCGTTTTCCCCTAGGACACAGAGCCCATGCTGCGCTCTGCTCCTGGCGAAGTGGCTGTGTCTCCCCAATTCTCTGGGGGAGGAATTACATAATCGCACCATGAAAAGGGAAACCACCCCCCACTTCCAGCTACCCACGCCTGGGTGTTGAGTTTTACCAAAATTGTGCCCTACCAGGTGAAGCTGCTGAACCACCACAAAATTTCAGCAAACCCTCATCCAAACCACTTGGATAAAGGACTTTGACTTTTGAGTAACCCGCTACGTCAGACCCTGAGGGGACAAAGTACTGACTCTTTTCTGACCATGCAGACTCATGGACTCAGCCTGTCCCGTTCAGAGGGGACGTGTCCGTCACTGCTCAGCATAACCACCTCGGAGCCCCCATTCTGGCAGATACGACCCCCGGATCCCACTCGCCGCCGCCCACCTCCATCCTTCAGTTGACTGTTCAGTGAATTTCTCTTGCCTGGCAAGCAAGTCAATAAACTTGGGCTTGGTTTGGTCTATCTCTGAACCTCCGGTGGATTTTGTTTTTCCTCCGTGAATACCCTCCCCACCTGGATTAGGGAGACAGGCCTCTGAACTGTTTGCCGGCTCCCAAACCAGCAGCTGGCAGCCAGTCAGGAGTCTTGGCTCTCATTGCTGTCTTCCTGTTTCTTTGCCAGGGTTCTCTGTCAGGAGGGCATTGCCCCTCTGGCCGTTGTCTGCGAACATTTTCGATTTGTCTTTTTGTTTGGGAGAATGTTTCCAATGTTTGCTATTCATATAACAAATTAAAATGTTTTGATAGATTAAAAAAATCTTGACTCTTCAATGTACATTATGCCGATGGCACATGTCCCAGGCAATTCAGGGCCTATGAACCCCAGGTCCCTAGGATGCTGGCCTTCGGTCAGGCCGGAAGCACCTTAACTCCAACTACCTCCCAGGGCTGGAGCTGATGCTTCGATGAGGATTATATTAACACTAATTATATATATATATATATATATATATATATATATATATATATATATATATATATAAACATGGACTGACTCCTTCTTAGGAATAACTTTTCCTTCCTGTACTATTGGGTTGGCCAAAAAGTCCGTTTAGTTTTTTCTGTAAAACAAAAGACACATTTATTTTCACCACCAACTTTATTGATTTGGATATTTTGAGTATGTTGGCTCTCTCCCGCTGTTGGCTGCCAGTGGGTAGAGGCCCGGGTGCTGCTAAACATCTTCCAGTGCCTCAGACAGCCCCACAGCAAAGTACTATTTGGCCAAAATGTCAATAGGACCGAGAAACTTGGCGAACCACTTTTGACACGTTCAATCAGTCACAGCACCTTCTCCATACACTGAGCAAATCTTTTTGGCCTTCCATTTGCCTTTTAAACTTTCTTGAAATAATAGCACATAATAGGTCAAAAATGTTGCATGTTTTCTTCCACCTTCAATATTAAAAGGGCTGCACAAAAATTCACCAACTTGGTAAGTTATTTTTAAATGCACACCGACATGACAGCTGTCGCAACATAATCCTTTCGAAATTCGTCCACATGAAGTTACAGACAACTAAACGCTACTGACTAGAGCCGTCGTATGGAAAACTCCAGATGAATGCTTTTGGCCAACCCAGTACTTCTCTCAGTCCTCAGTCACATAACTGCACCAGCTGCGTGGGACCAGGAGCAAAACCGCTGGCTCTGAACTGTTTTTAAGGCTAAGATCCTGGGAGGGGGCCCAACCTGCTCAGCATCCTCACAGTGAACATCATGTAGAACAGGAGCAGTCATTCCCGTCCGAGTTTTATTTAGTTTCTCTTACTCATCATTCTCAAGCTCCTCAAATGGGCAGTTCAATGCTACCTTCAGAAAGGAAGATTATACACCGGGGCAGGGGGTTCATACATTCAGCACCCACTCGCCAAGAGTCCGCTACAAATCGGGCCTGGGTCAGGCTGAGGGATGAAGATGTGAACACGATGTAGAGGTTATTACCCTCGAGGACGTTAGGAGACTGCGTGAGGGGTAGAGGGCAAACCAAGAAGCTCCATGGAGGTGCCTTAGGTGCGTAGCAGAGGCACATCCTGAACGCAGCAGGCACAGGACAGTAACAGTGACCACTGAGCTCGGGCAGAGTTTAACAGAGGAGCTGGTGATCGAGCTGGGTCGTGAATAACAAGTGGACTTTGGCCACATGGGGGCTACATGGGAAGAAGGTCTTCCCTGGTAGAGACAGGAGCAAGTGCAACACACCCAGGATGAAAAAGGCACAGGCACGATCGAGCCAATTGTTTCAAATTACTGAAAGTGGGCGAAGTGGGGAATGAGGGCTGTCATGAAGTCAGCTTGTACAGGGCAGGCTGTGCTAAACCAAGGAGTTTGAACTTGACCCTGCAGGCAGTGGAGAGCTCACCGAAATTTATCCAGTGTCTGTGGGCACTTCCGTTTCCAGACATTATGGAGTATGGACACCACCAGGTTGGCCCTGTCATGTTAACCAAAACAGTACAAAATACGTAAAATAACGATGTCAGGCAACAACCAGCGCAGGACAGTGATTCCGAGAAGAGGGAAAGGAGTGAGCTCAGCCCTACAGTTAGCCCCACAACTGTTGGGGTGACAGGGTTGGCCTTGGTGAGTGGAGAAAACGGACATGAGAATTCAAGGCACAGGATGGAGAACTGGAGAGGGGAGCCCTGCAGGGAGGGGGGAGCTTCATCGAGAGGAGAACATCTCCTAGGGTTCCCTGCAAGCCCGCAGCTGGGTGATGATCACTGCATGTGTGTGAGGAAACGACCTTAGCTAGGACAAGAGCCGATGCAGGGAAGGGCAAAGCAACGACTGGAGCACACGGGGGCCAGGAAAGGTTTGCTGTCCCACACGCCAGAGCGGACGAGCGCTGTAAGATGAGGTGCGCATTAAGCACAGTACTCAGAAGTGTTGCCTCCATCGTGGGAAAATGAGCCTTCGGCAGAGGGCTTCTCGGGTTCTGTGTTCAATAACGCAGCTTGAAAGTGAGTGTTGAAGGGATTAAAAGTGTTTCCAAGGAACAGACCACAGAGAAAAGCTTGCGAACATATGTATGCATGTATTCATATATGCATATACCTTCTGTGACTTATAGGATATATATGTATATATGGAGACAGACTTAGATATATACAAGGTAAATTCACAAGGTCTGGCATCTAATACATTTCCAGACATGCCAAGAAGCATGAACATATGACCCATAATTAGGACAAAAGTACAGAGGTGGGCAAAACTAGGTTTACAGTTGTATTACAAATAAATGACATACTAATAATAATACAAGCATAAACTGTGTCTAGCATACTCACAACTGTAAACCTACTTTTGCTCACCCCTGTATATTGACAGAAACAGACCCCGATGTAGTAAAGATATTATGACAGTTGTATAATTATATTTCATATATTAAAGAAAGTAAAGAAAATACATGCATGCTAAGTAAAGACAGGGAAGATATAAAAGAGACCCAAATCAAACTGTAGAGCCGAAACAAAACGATTTGTTAGGTGACACATAAATGGAATGGAATTAACTGCAGACACTGAAGAAAAGATTAGCAATAAACTAATCTTTCAGATTTAGCAATAGAAACTATCCAAACCGAAAGAAACAGCCTCCCCCTCACTCCCATTAAAAAAGTAACATATAAAGCATCAGTGAACTATAAGACAATTTCAAAAGACTAACATATGTATAATTGGTGTCTCCAAAGAGGAGAAATGAAAGGAGAAACAAAAACTATTTTAAGAAAGAATAGATGAATATCTCCAAATTTGATGAAAATTTTAAATGTGAAAATTCAAAAATCTATATGCACCCCAATATTCATAAATATTACAATAAAATTATACTAAAGTACATCATAATCAAGGTGATTACAAACAGTGGTCAAGAGAAAATCTTAAAATCAATTAGAGGCTAACAAGTCACACATGTAGGGAGGAGCAAAAATAAGAATCATAGCCGGCATCTCTTCAGGAACAACGCAAGACAGAAGACAGTGGACCAGCATCTTTAAAGAATGAAAAACTAAAAGAATGAAAAACTTCCAGCCTTGAATTCAATACCCAGTTTTCAAAAACAAAGGGAAAATAAGGACCATTCAGGTATGTAAAAGTTGAAAAACGAATCACCAGAATTTTACAAGAAATGTTAAAGGAATTCCTTTAACGTGGAAATGTAAGTCTGTGCTCATCAAAGGAATAATGGACACTGGGAATGGGGTACAGGTAAGTAAATATAAAATGCTGTCAAGTTCTTATTTCAGAACTATTTTTAAAAGATAATGGACTGTTGAAAGCAAAAATAGTAACAATGGATTATGGGGTTTGTAACACGTAGAAGTAAAAGAAACATATATATAAACAAAAGAAGTAAAATATAGAACAACCATCACTCAGAACCATCATAAATTGAGTTGAAGGGAAGTCTGACAACTACTGAATTAAAGAAACCACATCCATCCAGACTGGTAGGAGAGGCACAGATATGGAGCAGACTGGTCCAACACCCATGTGTGGTGGATACAAATTCAAGAAGGATTATCTCAGAAGCAAGGAGTCCCAGCCTCACACCAGGTTCTCAGCCCAGGGTTCCGGTGCCAGAAAGATAACTTCCCCCAACTTCAGGATGCAAAAACCAGTGGGGATTGAGTCCGTGGGAAAAAAACTGCTGGAACCCCAAGCAGTTCCTCTTGAAGAACCCACACACAGACTCACTCATTCAGATTCGGTCCCTCTGGGCTCCATCACAGAGGTAGCAGCTTGAAAGACTTGAGCATACTGAGAGAAACTGAAGTGTCCGGCATCAAGATGAGCAGAGGCAACTGTCCCTTTTCTAAACCCTCCCCACACAGAGCCACCAGGCAACAGAACTGGTAAGCTGGTGCCATATCTGAGACTCCATCAACCTGGCTAACGTTGTTTGACCTGCCTTGGAGATTCCCAGAGACTCTATCCAACCCAGCTTATGGGTCCACCTAGGCTGCTTTTCCATATGAGTGGCTGGTCTTGGCTCATGCTGCACAACTCTGTAAATCCTCTCAAATAAGCAACAGCTGGCCTCAGTGAGCCCCAGGCTTGGCACAACCAGCAGACAGCCTAGAGTCACAGCTTGGCTTCACCTGGGAATCTCCAAGCCCAGCATGACTAGCAGCCATCTCAGATTGCTTTACAGCTTAGGAAGGTGGCCCCAGGCAATACACAGTTGGGGGATGACTTTGGCCTGCACCACTAGGGAATCCCCAGGGCCAGCAAACCCAGTGGACAGCTACAGACCACGTCGGAGCACCACCGCCCTGCCCCTGCACAGCTGATCCTCCACAGAGGCTGGAGGTTGTTTGTCAGTGGTCACAGCCAGTCCTTGCAGCTGACTGGCCTTGGTAAATCCCTCCGATTAACCTATCAACAGCATCCAAGGCTCAACCACAGGAGGAGGGTGTACTCAGCCCACACAAAGGGCGCACCTCAGGTGCCCAGCTTGGGTGATAGGGGAGGCTGTGCCACTGGACCCTACAGGACACCTACTACATTAGACCACACTATCAAGACAGAGTCATAGCAGCTCTACCTAATACTTAGAAACAAACACAGGGTAACTGCCAAAACAAGGAGACAAAGAAACATGACCTAAATGAAAGAACTGATCAAAACTCCAGAAAAAGAGCGAAACAAAATGGAGATAAGCAATCTATCAGATGCAGAGTTCAAAACATGGGTTATAAGATAATCGAGGAACTTAGTGAGGACCCCAGCAGCATAAAAAAGACCCAGTCAGAAACGAAGGATACACTAATTGAAATAAAGAACAATTTATAGGGAAACAACAGTAGAATGGATGAGGCCGAGAATCAAATCAATAATTTGGAACATAAGGAAGCAAAAAACAACCAATCAGAACAAGAAGAAGAAAAAAGAATCAAAAAAAAAAATGAGGATAGTATAAGCAGCCTTCAGGATTCTTCAAGAGGTCTAACATTTGCATCACGGGGGCACCAGAAGGAAAAGAGAAAGACCAAGAAATCGGAAATCTATCTGAAAAAAAAAAAAAAGAAAGAAAGAAAACATCCCTAATTTCATGAAGGAAATAGAAGAATCATACAGTCCCAGTTATGAAAGATGCAGAGAGACCCACTCCAAGACACATCCTAATTAATGCCAAAGGTCAAAGATAAAGAGAGGATCCTAAAAGCAGCAAGAGAAAAGAAGTGAGTTACCTACAGGGGAGTGCCGATAAGACTGTCAGCTGATGTCTCAAAGAAACTGCAAGCAAGAAGGATTAGCAAAAAATATTCAAAGTCATGAAAAGCAGGGACCTACAGCCAAGTTTGCTCTACCCAGCAAAGCTTTCATTTAGAATCAAAGGGCAGATAAAGAGTTTCCTAGACAAAAGTAAAGGAATTCATCACCAAACCATTATTATATGAAATGTTAAAGGGACTTATTTAAGAAAAAGAAGATCAAAACTATGAACAATAGAATGGCAAAAATACATATCAACAATTGAATCTCAAAAATAAACTAAGCAAACAAGAACAGAAACAGACCCATGGACACAGAGAGGGTTTTGAGGGTTGCCAGATGGGAGGGGGAAAGGGGGGAATGGGTGAAGAAGTGAGGGGATTAAGAAGTACAAATTGGGTTGTGACGTTGTATGTGGGAGCAGGGTCCAAGAGAGAACAAGGGCGCTTGCTCCACTCTCTCTCGGATTCCAGTCTCTTCCACCGCTTCCCCTTCGCCTGGATTATCTGAGGGCGAATGTGGGACCACCTGGTCAGCCAGCTGCCTTGCATGGCCTCACTGGGTCTGCACAGTTGCCTGAACAAATAGTAAAGGAGAACTTCCCCAATCTGGCAAAGGAAATAGACTGCCAGGAAGTCCAGGAAGCTCAGAGAGTCCAAAAGAAGGTGGACCCAAGGAGGAACACACCAAGGCACATCATAATTACATTAGCCAAGATTAAAACGAAGGAGAGAACCCTAGAAGCAGCAAGGGATAAGGGGACAGTCACCTACAAAGGAGTTCCCATCAGACTGTCAGGTGATTTCTCAAAAGAGACCTTACAGGCAAGAAGGGACTGGAAAGAGGTATTCCAAGTCATGAAAGGTAAGGACCTACATCCAAGATTGCTCTATCCAGCAAAGCTGTCATTTAGAATGGAAGGGAAGATAAAGTGCTTCTCAGATAAGGTCAAGTTAAAGGAGTTCATCATCACCAAGCCCTTATTATATGAAATGTTAAAGGGACTTACCTAAGAAAAAGAAGATAAAAAATATGAACAGTAAAAAGACAGCAAACTCACAGATA
>PVKU01015956.1:0-16368 GCA_004027475.1 Anoura caudifer | reverse complement strand
CGCAGACCTAGGCGCGCGCTCCAGCTCCCGCGTTTGATTCTCCCGGGGCTATGAGATCTTAGCTCCTGTCTGTGAGATTTCAAGCGACCAGGTTTATGCTGGCGTGCCAGGGAGCTGACCAGGGAGCGATGTCCCAGCTCCCTCCCCTGAGACTTACGGCCAGCCCTGGCCCGGTTTCTCAGCCCCCGCCCTGGTCTCCGCACCGCCGGAGTACTCTCCTTACCGTCCGGTTTTTCAACGTCCACTGCAATTTTCGATAATCTGTTTTCAAATATGCTGTGTTTCTGGTGTCTGTTTGCTATGCTGCTTTGAAAAATGTCCCGGTTTAAGACCTATGCGTGGGAGGCAAAGAGATGTGCGTCCTCTTACCATGCCGCCATCTTCTCTCATCGTGATATATAATTTTAGATATGACTCCTAAATTCCATATGTTTCCCTCAACCCTGGTTTTGGAAACTGGGTTATTTGATTGAGTGTTTGGACTGGACTTCTGATTATAAGGATTCAAAAAAATAATAATGGAAAAATAAATGATAGAATGTATAGAGGGGAAAATGAGATCAAATAGAAGAAAAATCATATCATGAAGATAATAAAAGAAGAATAATTATGTAGAAGATGTGTAGATCTGTAAAAAGACTGGGTATGAGACTTGTGAGATATTTCTAAGGTTCTGAAAGACTCTGAGGCAGGCTCCTACAGTCTGAGAACCAGGGTAAATATGGTGGTGATGAGTGTAAGAGTAAAAGTTCACAGAAACAACAAAACACTTCTCAGAAGCCTCATCTAGGGACATATATTTTGCCCTTGTGATATTATCCAAGCTGGAAATAAATACCTATGCAAAGGATTTTTCAACCTTGGCGTTTTTGACATTTTGGGTCAGATAATTCTTTACTGTAAGGGGCTAGCTACTCTGTATATTGTAGGATGGCTAGTAGTATCCTTGTCCTCTACCCACTAAAGGCAGTAGTCCCTCCTCCCAGCTGTGACAACCCAAATTATCATAACAAATGTTAATCACCAATATTATCCCCACCAGTTGACAAACACTGGCTTATAGGATAGGGAGGGGAATAGGGAATAGCTATGGGACAGGAATTTATACTATTCTCCTTGGTTTTACCACTGTGTTAGGATGTCTGGCAGTAGCAGTAAGCAGATGCATTGAGGGACTATCTTAATATGACCTAATTTTAACTTGGCTTTTGGCAACTCTCTTTCTACATCTCCTTGCCTTCCCTCAACCATGCACATTCTTTCCTCTTCCAGTGCTCTTGTTCCAATAGCTGTGTAAGTCCTGCAAATCAAATTTATTTTCCTTTGACAATCACCTCTTTCATTCCAGGGATGGAAGGAGCTATGCTATTCTGTCCTGTTGTGAAAGCCTCCTTTAGGTTCCCTGTGATCTTCCTTGGTGTATAGATTGCAAAACCCAAGTAGAGACAAGGAGTTTAGACAATAGGAAGATTCATTAGTAAGCCCTTTGAAGTTTGTTAACAAGGCAATGGCAGGTACCTCTTCTTACCTTTCCCCTCCCTCTTTCTTCCCATCCTTCATTCCAGATGTAAATGGTGGGAATTGTCAAAACAGTTAAAGTAAAGAATGAGATCAGGAAAGAAATACATCTTTAGAAGGGACATGAAGACACTGCCTTTGCTTCCTATTTTCACTGGGCAAAGTGCCCAGTAGGAAGCAGCCTTACCATAACCTGGGGCCTGAGGGTGGGGAAGGCACTTTTGAGAACAGATCTCATGTGACCATACAGGGCTGTCAGGACTTGGTATAGAGGTGGAGAAGACAACGAAGCCTGAATGATCAGCCTTAGAAATAATAAGCTATGGCTTAAAATGTGCTGGACAGAAACACCTTGTCTCTATTCCAACCTTCCTTTTAACACTTTGAAAAATTAGTTTAAAATCTCCAGCCTTAACTTTCTTCTCTGCTCTTGGGAAGCTGCCATTATATTTCGCTAGATGTATACATCCTACGGAGAGAAGATAACCTGCTCATTCACCTCTGAAATATCTGAGTTCACATCATTGCTCTAAGAAAGAGAAAAGTCTAAAGATAGATTGTGATATTTAATAAACTCAGAGGCTGCTTCTTAGACTTTGCCTTATTCAACACAGGAAGGCAGGCAGTTTCATAAAAAGAGGTAAGACCAGGAACTGTACTGTCAGCTGGAAAAGATCATCAAGGAGTAGTATATCTAAAATCACACCACAACACCTTTAAAATCAAAGGTAAAGTGGCAGAGCATCCTAGAACTCATGACACAAATCTGTGACATCTAGGCAGATCTTCCTCATGATTCAACCTAAAGTATTTTCAAATCTTAATACCCTACAAAGTCCCACACAGGTTTGCAAAGATAACTATTACTGACATTTTGTCTATATTTATCCTGTTCTTTTTTCTGCAAAGATGTACAATTTTTAAATAACTCATTTACTACTCTTCTATAGTAATTTCCTAAAAACTATTATGCTTTTTGGAAGGTACCATACATGTTATACATGAGTGTTGTCTTAGTGCAATGGTTCTCAAACTTCAGTGTGCACGGTACTTAGGAAATTTTTTAAAATATGGATACTGATCCCAGATATCCTTTTTAAATTAGGTCCTACATGTGGCCTGGAACACTGGATATTTAAAAGCTCCACAGATAGTTATATTGTGCAACCCAGGTTGAAAACCTACTCCCAGGTATTTTTCCTAATGGCACCTTTCACCAGCTCCAAGGGCTGGCCTTTCTGGATTGGCATCAGCTTTCCTGTGTTATAAAAAGCTAACCAAAGTGCAGTCTTCTTTCAAGCTCTATTGTTCCTCAGTCTAGCCCTTAAAACCTGACCTCTACCCTACTCCATCTGTCAGTTTCTATTTGCACATCCAACAACACAAGGAACTCCTCAAAATAACAAACCAGTGGTGACTTGATTGCTTTCTGCAATGTAGATATGTAGGCCCAAGGGTGGGGCAAGTAATTTAAAGAATTAAAATGTAGCTTGCCAGCCTCTCAGCTACCAGTCTCTCAGCCTGGCATCCTTTCCCGTAATCCCCCAGAACGCAGTAGAAGCTTCAGGGGCAGGCTATCCAGGTAAAACATGTGGAAACAGAGGCAAGCAATATGTATTCTGAGTCACTGTATCTAACACCTAGACATCAAGAACCACAGAATCCAGTCTTCTCAGGGTTTGCCAGCTGCCTAATCTTCCTGAAATGGATAAGAGGAAATTCATATTGTTTCTTGAACTACTCTAAATGCTGAATTTATGGCTCATATATCATTTGTAATCACAAAATGCTAATCATAATACTAAGAGTATTAAAATGTCTTGGAACTTTTTGTTTTATAAACAAAATGGAGATTTATTTAATATCTTTTATTAACTTTCCTCTTTGTCTGAGACATGTGGTGACCTTTAAGGAGCCCATATATTATTGATTTGGAATTTTTAAAATATGCTTTAAATGAGCTTTGCAATATTTTTATGTCTCTTCATATACCCTGTAAGCCCTTTACATACAGGCCTGGATGACATAACCAGAACAGGTTTGAAGAGGCCTATTTGCCTATCATATGTTATACTGGGTTTTCTTCCAACTCTCATACTCTATGATGCCAAATCCTAGGGAAAAGATGTTCTTTAGCACATGAAGCCCAACTACAGATTCACATAGTGTTGCTCTCAGCAGACAGAGAGTGCAGTGTGATGATAATCTTATATAAAGCTTCTTAAATACCATAATATCAAAGTGTTTACTAATGTGAACAAGTTGAGCAGGGGACACAAAGGTGGTAAAAATTAAAACCCTGTGGAACTATTGCTCACTGCTGGTGAGAATGTAAAATGATACAACCATTGTGGAAATAGTATAGGGGTTCCTCAATAAATTAAACATAAAATTACCATATGATCCAGCAGTACCACTTCTAGGTATCTACCCAAAAGAACTAAAAGCAGAGGCTCAAACGAATACTTTTACACTCATTTTCATAGCAGCATTATTCACAACAGCCAAAAGGTAGAAATAACCCAAAGAGTCAACAACAGATGACTAGGTAAATAAACTGTGGCATGTACATACAACGGACATTATTCAGCCTTAAAAAAGGAAGGACATTCTGACAAATGTCACAACATGGATGGATCTTGAGGACATTATATAAACTGAAATAAGCCAATCACAAAAAGACAAATACTGTGTTGAGTCCACTTATAAGAGGTACTTAGAATAGCCAAATTCATGGAAGTGGAATGGTAATTGTCAGGGATTGGAGGCAGATTGGAGGGCAGTTAGTGTTCAATGGGCACAAAGTTTCAGTTTTATAAGACGAAAAATGTTGTGTGGGTAGAAGGTGATGATGGTTGCACAACAGTGTGAATGTACTTAATATCACTGAACTGTACACTTAAAATGATTCACATGGTATATTTCACTCTAAGTGTATTTTACCACATGTTGGGAGGAAAAGCCCTAAAACTTTGCTTTTGTGACTCATACACAGAAAAGAACATAAAATCTCAATATAATGGAGAATTACTTTTATTCTATCAGACTTTGAAGAAGTAAAGGCCAGGCTGGGATGAGGAAGGAAGTCTGGATAAGGAAAGAGCAATGGAGCTGAGCCTTATAGAAGATGAGAGAAACCTGGGACTCAATAAAAATGGAGAGAATTTGATCTTCTTCCTGACATCTTGGATCAGTGTTAGTTTTACTAGTTTTTCTCAGTTAGTGTTCTGTTCACTATTTCCATTTTGCTACTCAGTAATTTTTTTTTCAGGGGCCCAGACTCACAAAAGGTGAATAACAAAGATGCTAGTCCCTATATACGGTTCCAGGAATGCTGATGAGTAGTGGGATGGTAGCTGAGAAAGAACAGTTCTGTACACTCTTCATCTATAGACTCCAAAAGTTATTTCACCTCACTTGCTTTTCTCAGTTTTCTCTTTTATAAATCAGTGCTTATAAACAGTATAATTATACATTTTACCCCCAAATACATATTTCTTACAACCACAATACAACTATTTAAGTCAAGATGTGAACATTGGTGTCAGAGGTGGCTCCACAGGAGACAGAGGGACCATCCTAGAGTTGGGCCCTGCAGCCTTTGTGGGAACACCAGCGCAGAGGTTGCATTGTAAGACTGGACTGCTACCTGCTGCTTTGGGCAGCCATCTATCTGGCAGCACTCCATGTGCTAACCGCAGATCACAGCACCAACTTGGCTGCAAACATGACTTCAGGGCCCACCAACAGGACAGTCCTGATGCCTTTGACTACCCTCCTGCCAGTCACCACTCTAGCACCAGAAAACTGTGAAAGCCACAACAGCTGTGTGTCCTGTGTTAATGCTAGCAATGCTATTGCTAATACTACCTACTTTTGGATGGAATTTAAAGAAAGTAAAAGCTCCTATTCACATAATTCAACAATTAGTGATTGCTGACTGGTGAATGGTACATATTTCTGTTCTGTGCCCACTGGCACTTCGTTCCCAACAAATTCTACAACTAAAACCACAGCTATGCCTTCTATTCTACAGCTACTATGCCAGGCACAACTAATAGAACTTTAACTCCAACTTCACAAGTTATGTGGAAATTTACCTCTGATGTAGCCAGTTTTATTGGAGGAATCATCATTGTCTTGGGCATGCAGGCTGTACTTTTCTTTCCCTATCAGTTTTACAAAATGATAGAACCAAACCATCAAACTCTGTAAACAGACCCATTAAATTAAAAAAGACTGGCATGTAACTCACTGAACCCAAATAAAAGACACTATTCTAGGATCTTCAAATTTTGAAAGTATGCATATAGGATATTTTGGAGCATAGTTCTTGGAGAAAAATCATTTAAATCATTTTGCTTAATAGTGATGTTTAAAATATTCTGCATGAATCCTTGTGGTTGTCTTATTTTAAATGGCTGCTGCTGTGGGACTGTGTTCTCTTTTCTTGATATGCCAAGTGTAACTTTGAAAGTGATGGAAAACATTGTCCTATGCAGACAACCTCATGACTCTTCTGGCAGTTAAATTTAGTTATTTTAAAGTGTGAAACTGCATTATTTGCATCCTAATGTAGGAGGTAGTTTAGTGTTTAGAATCAGAAGAATGTGCCAAATGATCATCAGTTTGGAGGATTTTGGGCTATCGTTTCAAAAATGGAATAAATTTATAAACTTGATATCTATACAGTAAACTTCAGACAGTGCTATATTTAGAAATATCCACTTTAGTTCATTAAAAACTGTAAAACTAATTTGCATTATGTATCAAATGGATTTTTAATACTGTGTAGCATTCCACTGTGTAAATGTACCATAGATTTTTGATCCACTCATTTACTGATTGGCATTTAGGTTACTTCCAGCACTTGTCTACTACAAATTCTGCTGCTATGAACATTGGGGTGCAAAAGTTCTTTTGAATTGGTGTTTCAGGATTCTTAGTGTATAATCCCAGGAGTGGTATTGCAGGGTCAAAAGTGAGTTCCATTTTTAGTTTTCTGAAGAAATCCCATACTGTTTTCTGTAGTGGTTGCACAAGTCTACATTTCCACCAACAGTATACTAGTGTTCTCTCTTCTCCACAACCTCCCCAGCACTTGTTTATTGATTTGTTTATGATGGCCATTCTTACCAGTGTGAAGTGGTATCTCATTGTGGTTTTAATTTGCATCTCTCTGATGGCTGCTGATGCTGAACATCTTTTCATACGTCTCTGGGCCCTCTGTATGTCCTCCTTGGAGAAGTGTCTGTTCAAGTCCTTTGCCCATTTTTTAATTGTGTTGTTTGTCTTCCTGGAGTGGAGTTATGTGAGTTCTTTATATATTTTGGAGATCAAACCCTTGTCTGATATATCGCTGGCAAATGCATTTTTGCGTATGGTTGGCTCCCTTTTCATTTTGTTCATGTTTTCTTTAGCTATACAGAAGCTTTTTAGTTTGGTGTGCTCCCATTCATTGATTCTTTCCTTTATATCCCTTTCTTTAGTGGACATATCAGTGAAGATATTACTGTGTAGAATGTCTGAGATTTTCCTGCCTATGTTCTCCTCTAGGACTTCTGTGGTGTCACAACTTATATTTAGGTCTTTTATCCACCTTGAATTTCTTTCTGTGTGTGGTGTAAGTTGGTAATCAAGTTTTATTTTTTTGCATGTAGCTATTCAGATATCCCAACACCCTTAGTTGAAGAGGCTATTTTTACTCCATTTTATGCTTTTGTCCCTTTTGTCAAATATTAACTGACTGTATTGACATGGGTTTATTTCTGGGCTCTCTATTCTGTTCTGTTGATCTATATGTCTGTTCTCATGCCAGTACCAGACTGTTTTGATTAACATGGCCTTGTAATACAGTTTGATATCAGGCATTTTGATCCATCCTACTTTGTTCTTCTTTCTCAAAATTGCTGCAGATGTTTGGGGTTGTTTACAGTTCCATATAAATTTTTGAAATGCTTGCTCTATATCTGTGAAATATGTCTTTGGTATTTTAATAGAAATTGTGTTGAATCTATAAATTGCTTTGGGTAGTAAAGACATTTTGATAATGTTAATTCTTCCAATCCATGAACATGGTACATGCTTCCATTTGTGCGTGTCTTCCTTAATTTCTTCAGTGTTGTGTAGTTTTCTGAGTATAGGTCTTCTACTTTGTTGGTTAAGTTTATTCATAAGTATTTTATTGCTAAGTATATTCTTGTTGCTATAGTAAATCAGATTGCTCTTTAATTTCTGTTTCTCATATTTCATTGCTCGTGTACAAAAATGCCTTCAATTTCTGAATGTTGATTTTGTATCCTGCCATTTTTCCAAATTCATTTGTTAAGTCCAATAGTGTTTTGGTGGAGTCAATTGGATTTTCTGTGTACACTATTCTGTCATCTGGAAACAGTGACAGCTTTAGTTCCTCCTTTCCAATTTGATGCCTTTTATTTCTTTTTCTGTCTCATCACTGTGGAAAGAATTCATATACTGTGTTGAATAAAAATGATTAAAATGGACAAGCTGGACTTGCACCTGATCTTAGGGGTAAGCTTATAGTTTTTGCCCATTGAGTATAATGTTGGCTGTAGATTTCGCATACATAGCCTTTTTCATGTTGAGGTATGCTTCCTCTATTTCCACTTTGCTGAGTGTTTTTATGGGTGCTGAGTGTTAAATGGGTGCTGTATTTTATCAAATGCCTTTTCAGCATATATTGATATCATGTGGGCTTTATCTTTTGTATTGTTTATATGATGTATTGCACTTATTAATTTGTGTGTATTGTACCATCCTTACATCTTTGGTATGAATGCCACTTGATCATGATGTAAGATCTTTTTAATGTATTGCAGAATCCAGTTTGCCAATATTTTGTTGAGGATTTTAGTACTCATGGCTCAACATTTTTAAAGAGAGCAGCCACTTATGCTGTAAAAAGTCCCATAATATGGGTTTATCTGATACTTTATCATGATTGGGTTGAAGTTATACAATTTGGGCAGGACTCCCACAGAAGTTATCTGGTGTCTCAGTGACTCATCTTAAAAGACACAGGACCTTGCTGAGTTAATCACCCCTAAAGTCAAGTGTGATCACTTGTTTGGGCGTTTTCTAGATCTCTCCATTATAAAGATTTTTTTCTGTTAATAAATGAGTATATATTTTGGTGAAATACTGTGATAATAAGCAAATACCTTGCTCTTTATCAAGTTTCCATGCACTAGTTTTTGCAGCCATTGATGAGTTCTTGCTTGAATTAATTATTACTACTTTGGTTACTAAGTGGAATTTTCTAAAGGTATAGTTTTTTCTACACTTAATAGTTACATTCTATTTGAAAGAACTTTACTCATTTCACTTATTTGCATCAGAATAAACTCATGGATTCTGATTTTATTCGGTGGGTGATAATTGATCACTAACATTATTTATTTTGATGCTAGATTTACCTAAAGTTTAACCAGTGGGGGCCCTTCTGCTTAGTCTATGTCCTTTCTACACACCTCCATCATTTTTGAGTACTCCCTTACTTTCTGGTAGAAGATGATATTTCAGGCCCATCTAGTACTGTCCTAATTTTCCTGTCCTAATTTTTTTCCCAAGAGTGTCTGGATCCTTCTAGTGAAGAATGTTATTTAGCAATTAAGATTGGGTACAAGATACACTAATTACTACCATGGTATGATTGCTTTTAGGTACCCTCATAGAGAGCTAAGAAATATATGTATCTATGCACACCCTCCCATATAAATATACATATCTTTTATCTCCTATTATATATACTAGAAACCACCAATTCAAACAGGAGTCTCTACCTCCAATCCAATATACAGGGTTTATACTAGCCTTGCCACTTTTACATTTATAATTATCTTCTTTAGTGGTGAGAGTGTTGACTTCTATTATTCTCAATATATTCACTAGTTTTGTTTATCCTTTGCATATAACTGGTCTCCATATTG
Organism: Anoura caudifer; assembly: GCA_004027475.1. Lineage (NCBI taxonomy): Eukaryota > Metazoa > Chordata > Mammalia > Chiroptera > Phyllostomidae > Anoura > Anoura caudifer. The sequence continues at coordinate 6,901 of PVKU01015956.1, read as the reverse complement.
GTCACCTCCTCAACTTTCTCAGTGCTGGCAGCATCTTCCCTATCATCTCCTCATCCTGGATCTGCCAGCTCTTCTCTTTAGCTCCCTCCATGGTCCTGACTTCACCCAATTGCCTTATTGGCATCCTCCAATACATATTTTTTACACCAAATCAAAAACTGGAGGCAAAGGGAAGGGCAGAAATTTTAACTTGAACACTATTATTATGCTTTCTGAAATTTTTCCTCTAATTCACGGCTGTCAAAATTATGTTAAAAAAAAGGTATAACTGAATTCAGAGGGTAAGAAAATAAAGGTGGAACTGGGATTTGAAAGGCTTCCTTAATCCAATCATATGGGAAAAGATACTTACCAATGACACTGCAGACAAGGGTTTGATCTTCAAAATATATAAAGAACTCACATGACTCCACACTAAGAAGACAAGTAACCCAATTAAAAAATGAGCAAATGACTTGAACAGACACTTCTCCAAGAAGGGCATACAGAGGACCTAGAGACATATGAAAAGATGTTCAGTATCACTAGCTACCAGAGAGATGCAAATTAAAACCACAATGAGATACCACTTCACACCAGTGAGAATGGCCATCATAACCAAATCAATAAGCAACAAGTGTTGGAGAGCATGTGGAGAAAAGGGAACCCTAGTGCACTGTTGATAGAAAGGTAGACTGGTGCAGCCACCATGGAAAACAGTGCAGAATTTCCTCAGAGAACTAGAATTGGAACTGCCTTCTGACCCTGAAGTTCCACTGTTGGCATTATACCCTAAGAATCCTGAAAGACCAATTCAAAAGAAGCCATGCACCCCAATGTTCATAGCAGCAAAATTTACAATAGCCAAGTGTGGTAAGCAATCTAAGTGCTCATCAGTAAATGAATAGATCAAAAAATGATGGTATATTTACACAATGGAATACTACACAGCAGAAAGAAAGAAGGAGCTCCTACCCTTTGTGATAGCATGGGTGGAACTGGAAAGCCTTATGCTAAGTGAAATAAGATAGGCAGTGAAAGACAAATACCACATGTTCTCACCTATAAGTGGAACCTAATCAACAAAACAAACAAGCAAGAAAATAGAATGAGAAATTTTGAAATAAAGAACAAATTATCAGTAACCAGAGAGGAGAGGAGGGAATAATGCAGGAAAGAAAGGGAAGGGTTGTTAAGGAACATGTATGAAAGACCCATGAACAAAGAGAAAGGTAGGCAGGATTGAGGGTGGGAGGTACAGGTGGGTGGGGTAAAGGAGAGTGATGGGTAGAAAATGGAGACAACTGTACTTTAACAACAATAAAAAATAAGAAATAAAAAGGAAATGATTTATAAATAGAAAAAAAAATAAAACTTACCAAAAAAATTTTTGACATATTTTATATTGTTTTAGTTTTTTCAACTGCCATGAAGCTCATAAGCTGATAAACTCATGCTCAGCACAATTGTGGAGCTGGACTTTCTCAAGGATCTTGTGTTTTGCAGTAAAATATTTGCCTTTTGCAAGCAAAATTTTCTTCTTTGCAGACATTCAGAGCCATGCAAGAACTGTTTCTAAAATCATGTCATTTTGTCAAGCATGCTATTATAATGAGGTCCCTTTCTAAGAGCTTGCTTTATTAAGTAAACATAGAATGACCTCACATTAATGGAATTTTAGTTGATTTAAGAGGCAAACAGTCCATGTTTCTCTCACACATTGATGTTTCTCTGCATTTCTTTCTCCCTCCCTTCCCCCTCTCTAAAAGTAAATAAATAAAATATTTTTTAAAAAGAACCAAATGTAGAAATTTGACTAGAAATTATCATGAGGTTACCCAAAAGAAGCATCCTAACTCACCAATTACTCTCCTTGTTTGTTACCTTTCTATGCACTGCTCTCTGAAGGCCTGAGTCATCACCTAGGCAACTCTCAGAGAACTCCATGTAGACACTGAAAATAGATAACACATTTTTATAAGTCATTCAATCAATGCCAGTTGTGGCTTAGGGCATGTCAGGGCTGCAGGAAAAGTAGAAAATTATTCAGGGTGTGAACCAGGTACAGAACAATAGAAAGAGAAGTCATGTGTTTTTATATTAGTGATTCATAAGAAAAATACACACTTTATTTATCCTGGGGTCATGCCAGCTTGTGGGTAGTATGTGGGTGTGCGAGGCCCTTTGTAGTAAAAACTAACATGAAGGGTAAGCATGTAGGAATTACCTTCTTCCTTTGACCAAATAAGGTAGTAAGGTGGCCTGCCTACAAGAAAGTCAGTCCAACAGGCTTCTTTGCTTTACCTTTCTCTTTAAGGTAGGTCACAAACATAGAAGAAACTTTCCTAGATTCACAAGTCATGGCCTCTGAGATCCATGAACAAATATTCCCACACTCATGGAGTTAAAGGGAGAGGGAACATTTGTCACAAACCCTTGTGTAGGCAGCATCAATGCCTCTGGAGAAGCTGCATGAAATAAGAAAAGGAGGCCAGTCAATAGAGACAATGTCTGCATTGTCCTTCAAAAAGGACTTTCATGCCCACTGTCTTCTGGATTCTTCTCAATAGCCCTGTAAACACAAGATAATCCAAAAAATGTAAAGGACTACATCATGATCAGACAACTAATAGAGTCAAGAACTTGTAGCCATGTCTTTACACAACAAAGCCATTAAATCATACTGGGTATCTATGCTCAGATTTCCTTGCTCTATCACAAAATTGAATGCCTCCAAAATGCAGGTAGAGACAGCAGTTGAGGGAGGGCAACCAGTAGCTAGTTAGGATTTCCAGAGTTGGGGAAGGGAGAAGAGGGTGGGACTGGAGAAAACCTATCAGGTTACCACATTCACTCACCTTCCTTGAATTCTCAACTTGTGCAATACAGACAGTGTTGCCTGATCTTCTGGCTTCCAGGAGAGCCACTTACTAAAACCATGAAATGTTTTTATTTTATTTTATTTTTTTATTTTTTAAATTTTATTTTAATTGTTGTTCTTGTAGAGTTCTCTGTCTTCTACTCCAATCCCAGCTGACTGCCACAGCCCTCCCCAGCTCCCTCTCATTTCCGCTACCCCTAGCTTTTGTCCACGTGTCTTTTATACTTGTTGCTCTAAACCCTTCCCCTTTTCCCTTGATATTCCTTCCCCTCTCCTCTCTGGTGACTGTCAGCCTGTTCTCAATTTCAGTGTCTTTGGTTATATTATGCTTGTTTGTTTGTTCTGTTGATTAGGTTCCTGTTAAAGGTGAGAACATATGGTAATTGTCTTTTACTTCCTGGCTTATTTCACTTAGCATAATGCGCTCAAATTCCATCCATGCTGTTGCAAAGGGTAAGAGCTCCTTCTTTCTTTCTGCTGCATAGAATTTCATTGTGTAAATGTAACACAGTTTTTTGATCCGCTCATTTACTGATGGGCAACTAGGTTGCTTCCAACACTTGGCTATTGTAAATTGTGCTGCTATGAACATTGGGGTATGTAGGTACTTTTGGATTGGTGTTTCAGGGTTCCTACGATGTAATCCTAAGCAGTGGAATTGTGGTTTTAATTTGCATCTCTCTGATAGCTAGTGATATTGAGCATCTTTTCCTGTGTCTCTGGATCCTCTCTAAGTCCTCCCTGGAGAGGTGTCTGTCCAAGTCTTCCTCCCATTTTTAATTGGGTTGCTTGTTTTCTTAGAGTGGAGTCCTGTAAGTTCTTTATATATTTTGGAGATTAAACTTTTGTCTGAGGTACCATTGGCAAATATGTTTCACCATACAGTTGGTTCTCTTTTTATTTTAATACAGTTTTCTTTAGCTGTGCAGAAGCTTTTTATTTTGATGAGATCCCATTTGTTTATTCTTTCCTTTATGTCCCTTGCTTTAGGGGGCCTATCAGTAAAAATGAGGCTGGGTGAAATATCTGAGATTTTCCTGCCTATGTTCTCCTCTAGGACTTTAATGGTGTCACGGTTTATATTTAAATCTTTTATCCACCTTGAATTTATTTTTGTGTATGGTGTAAGTTGGTGTTCATTTCTTTTCCTTTTTTTTTTTTATTTTTTTTTTTTGCAGGTAGCTGTCTAGTTCTCCCAACACCACTTGTAGAAGAGGCTACTTTTACTCCATTTTATGTTGCTGGATCCATTGTCAAATATTAATTGACTGTAGAGAATTGGGTTTACTTCTGGGCTCTCTTTTCTATTCCACCGGTCCATGTGTCTGTTTTTATGCCAGTACCAGGCTGTTTTCATTACAGTGGTCTTGTAATACAATTTGGTGTCAGGTATTGTGATCCCTCCTACTTTGCTCTTCTTTGTCAAAATTGCTGCAGCTATGCAAGGTCATTTATGATTCCATATAAATTTTTGAAGTGTTTGTTCTATGTCTGTGAAATATGACACTGGTACTTTAAAAGGTATTTCATTGAATTTGTTAATTGCTTGGGGTAGTATGGACATTTTGATGAGTTAATTCTTCCAATCCATGAACATGGTATATGTTTCCATTTGTTTGTGTCTTCCTTGATTTCTTCAGTGTTGTGTAGTTTTCTGCGTACAGGTCTTTTACCTCCTCAGTTAGGTTTATTCCTACATATTTTATTTTTCTTTTTGCTATGTAGAATGGGATTTCTTTTCTTGATTTCTGCTTCTGCTCTTTCATTGTTGCTATACACAAATGCCTTTGATTTCTGCATATTGAATTTGTATCCAGCTGTTTGGGCAAATTCATTTATTAGGTCAAGCAGCTTTTTGGCCAAGTCTATAGGATTTTCTATGTACACTATCATGTCATCTGAAAATAATGATAGCTTTGTTTCCTCCTTTCCAATTTGGATGCCTTTTATTTCTTTTTCTTGACTAAGCGCTGTGGCCAACACTTCCAACACTATATTCAATTGAAGTGGTGAAATTGGACAACCTTGTCTTGTTCCTGATCTTAGTGGAAAACATTTTAGTTTTTGCCCATTGTGTATGATATTGGCTGTAGGTCTCTCATATATGTCCTTTATTATGTTGAGGAATGCTCCCTCTATTCCCACTTCGCCGAGTGTTTTTATAATAAATGGGTGCTGTACCCTATCAAATGCTTTTTCTGCATCTATTGATATGATCATGTGATTTTTGTCTTTGCTTTTGTTTATGTGATGTATTACATTTACTGATTTGTGTAGGTGTAACCATCCTTGCATCCCTGGAATGAATGCCACTGGTCATGGTGCATTATCTTTTTAATGTATTGTTGGATGCAGTTTGCCAATATTTTGTTGAGGATTTCCACATCTATGTTCATCAGAAATATGGGTCTGAAGTTTTCTTTCCCTGTTAAGTCTTTATCTGGTTTTGAGATTAGGACGATGCTGGATTCATAAAAAGAGTTTGGGAGTCTTCCATCATTTTGGATTTTTTGGAACAGTATGTGAAGGGTAGGGGATAGCTCTTCCTTAAATTCTTTGTAAAATTCTCCTGTGAAACCATCTAGTCCAGGGCTTTTGTGTCTATGGAGTTTTTGATTACTGCTTCAATTTCATTTGCCGTTATTGGTCTACTCAGGTTTTCTGCCTCTTCTTCATTGAGTTTTGGGAGATTGTATTTTTCTAGAAACTTGTCCATTTCACCTAGGTTTTCAAATTTCTTGGCATACAGCTCTTCATAGTAATTTCTAACAATCCTTTGTATTTCTGTGGTGTCAGTTGTAATCTCTCCTTTTTCATTTCTGATTGTGTTTTTTTTGGGGTCCTCTCTCTTTTTTTCTTGATAAGCCTGCTTAATGGCTTGTCAATTTTGTTTATCTTTTCAAAGAACCAGCCCCTGGATTCATTGATCCTTAGAATTGTGCTTTTAGTCTGGATGTCAATTCTGCTCTGATCTTGTTTATTTCCTTCCTTCTACTTGCTTTGGGCTCTCTTTGTTGTTGTTCCTTGAGTTCTTGTAGGTGTAGGGTTAAATTGTCTGATTGAGATGTTTCTGTCTTTTTTAGGTAGGCCTGTATCACTATGAACTTCCCTCTGAGGACTGCCTTTGCTCTGTCCCATAAGTTTTGGATGGTTGTGAGTTCATTTTCATTTGTTTCCAGAAACTTTTTGATTTCTTCCCTAATTTCATTCTTGACCTCAAACTCATTATTTAGTAGCATGCTATTCAATCTCCATGATTTTGAGGACTTTGGTTTTTTTCCTTTGGGGTTAGTTTCTAGTTTAAGTCCCTTGTGGTTGGAGTAAATACTTGGTATGATTTCAATTTTCTAGAATTTGTTGAGGCTTGTTTAATGTCCTATCATGTGGCCTATATTTGAGAATGTTCCATGTGCATTAGAAAAGAATGTGTATTTAGTTTCTTTGGGATGAAGGGCTCTATATATGTCAGTTAAGTCCATTTCATCTAGACTGTCGTTCAATGCCACAATATCTTTGTTGATTTTTTATTTACAAGATCTGTCCATTTTTGACATTGGAGTGTTAAAATCCCCTACTATAATTGTGTTGCTCTTCAATATCTTTCTTGAAGTCCTCTAAGATTTTCTTGGTGTATTTAGGTGCTCCTATGTTGGGTGAATATATATTTACAATGTTTATTTCTTCCTGGTGGATTTTTCCGTTGAGTATTATGAAGTGACCTTCTGGGTCTCTCTTTATGGCTTTTTTTGAAGTCTATTTTGTCTGATATTAGTATTTCTAGCCCGGCTTTTTTTCCCTGTCCATTTGTTGGAAAATCTGTTTCCAGCCCTTCACTTTGAGTCTGTGTAAGTCTTTTGTCCTGAGGTGGGTCTCTTGTAGGCAGCATATGCGTGGGTCATGTTTTCTTATCCATTCAGCTAGTCCATGCCCTTTGATTGGAACATTTGATCCATTTAAATTTAAGGTTAATATTGATAGGTACTGATTCATTGCCATTTTCATACCTGTGTTCCCCTCTCTCTCTCCCTTTTCCTTCCTTTC